>APFE030946119.1:76682-101192 GCA_000404065.3 Pinus taeda | reverse complement strand
GTAGTACTGCTCCTTGATGATGTCCCAGAATGAATCCCAAGTGGGTGCGGATGAAAATAGTGAGCCTGTATTTTCATTCTTCTGCTTTCCCACCAGTCCTTGATGTGGGGGGGCTGCTTTGAGAAGCACGAAAAATAATCTTTTCCCGACTGGAAAAATCATGAATAGAAAAATACCCATCTAGTAGATTTAAGAATTTATCTATGGCATCTGTGTCTATTTGATCCTTAAAGATGGGGATTTCAAAACTAACTTGTACCTTAAATGGCGTGGCATTTCCAGAGTAGCTGTTGGAAGTTGATGGATCGCCTCTGGGTAGCCGCTGAAGGATCTAGGCAAAGTTGTCCATCATTGCATTCCTTTATCACTCGAGGGCTTCTCTGAGCAAGATTTTGATAGGATCTCCTGCCCCCTCATCTTTATTTTCATCCACCATGCAAGGCCATCAGGATTTGCGGGGCTAGTCTTGCAAATGTTAAACCAATTCAAGCCCTAACTCATATCCCGACCTCATTGGGGACATGGAAAGAAAAATAGAGAAAAAGCAGACCGCTCTGATACCACTAATCTAGATTTAAACAAGAGCACAATAACTTACAAAGATAACCATAAACACAGAGATGCAGTAGAAATAATACTTCATTTCATTAATGTAAAATATTGAAATATGCTTAGAAACAGCAATGGAAATAGACCAGCTAGGGTGATGGTAGCTTATCTCTGAGAAGAGATGTGGCGACTACATGCCTCTGAACTGTGTTACAATGAGGCTTGGAGGCCTATTTATTGCTGCAAAACATGGGAAAACCCTAAACATCCAAAAACCTAACCCTAGAAAATGAAACGCCAATTTGTGGGCCCCATTTGGGTAAATTGGTACATCGATTTCCTGGGGTCGTAACTTTGGCACCCGATCTCTGTTTGACGTGTATAATAGCTCGTTAGAAAGATCTATTTGAGAACTCTAACTTTGGGAAGAGAAACATTGGTACATGAACCCATGTTGCTCCCAAATTTCCCAAAAAACGTCATTTAGGGCCTAAAAACGGCTTCGGAAGTTTAGGACCCGAAAAACTGCTCAAAATAGTAAATTGTGCTATAATTACGGAAAATGAAAAACTGAAAGAGACAGTCATGGGGGTCCAAATGGGATAGGTGGGTAGCCACCAACATCCACCTGGATCATTCCTACCCCCTTAGGAAGCAATGGTCACCATTGTGTTGAGTTCCTCCATCTGCTGAACTTGGTCCCTGGTGAGCTGTTCTACAATCTCGGATGTGTCTAGTAATGGTGGGAAGCATGGTCGAGGGCGGTGCACATTGAACACTTGGTGCAGGCGAAGGAATGGACGAATGCTGCACTCCAAAGAATTATTTCCCACAACCTTAGTAATGGTATAAGGATGATGTCGCCATGGTCGGAGCTTCTGATGGGCTCTTGTAAGGCATTCTTTCTGCAGATGCAACCAAACTTTGTTGCCCACCTGAAGCTTGTGTGGCACCCCTATGGGTGAGGAGAAGTTTTTCCTGTGTTCTATCATGATTGTATCCCTTTGCTACTGCTGTTGTGTGGAGGAACCCTTCGCGTGTGTTGCTGATGTGGTGACGATCTTCCCCTTACTTTGGGAGAAAACCAAACAAAAAATGAATTTCCTATTCTGTGAGATGAGCTTGCTGCCTTTCTTAGCAACGATCAAAGAGGTGGTGGTAGGTGGGGCTACCTCTGGTATCCAGTATAATGAATTATTGAAAGAAATAATGACAGCACAAGGCCTTGACTCATACACAGCATGTCGCCTCGACAAGTATGGTTAGCCTAATAGTACATCACAAACATTCAGAGGTGTAACATCACACAATACCTCATCTGTGAAGGGCTTGATGCTGTAGGGAAGACGGCACTGCTGGCGAACTTTGAGATCTCGTCCTTCATGAAGCCACCCAATACTATACGACTATGGGTGTGGTGTAGTCAGTAGGCCCAATTGCTTCATGACCTCTGCTAAAATGAGGTTCTTTTGGCTGCCACTGTTGACAATGAATTGCAGCAATGAAACCTTTACCCACATCTGTGAGTGGAAAAGACGTTCCCCTTCCTATGGATCTTCGAGCTCATTCTTCTAGATCTTGGTGGTGGCAACAGTGATGTTGGGCTCTGCATCAATGATTTACTTCCCTTTGCCTTTCCCCTTGTCAGGTTCTGACTCAGGGCCACAACCTGCATCTGATTCTGAAGCCTTCAACTCAGCTACCAGCAACTGCTTGGTTTCACACTCACTTGTGTTATGAGTGGGACTCTTGTGGAACTCACACCACTTTCCTGTGTCCTTCTTCAACTTTGTGGTGTTGTTCTTTCCCTGTGGCTTCAACGGGTTGCCTTGGGTGACCCCACCTTAGCTTTGTCCTTTGGTCTTCGGATTTGCAGATCCAAAGTCTCAATTCTTCTGTTTGAACTTTTGCTCAATTTTAATAGTGTATCGTTACATTGTGCTGAGTGAGGAGATGTTTAGGAACTCAATCTCTTCCTGGATGTATCTATGTAGGCAGTTGCGGTATTTGAGTACCAAATGCAGCTCAGAGTCCTTGACACCCAACTGTGTGCGAAGGGTATGAAAAATGTTTGTGAACTCTGGCACATCTTGGTCCCTTCCCTGCTGCACTATGGTCCATTTGATGTATTTGTCCTCATAACTTTCGATAAGGTAGTACTACTCCTTGGCGGCATCCCGTAATGAATCCCAAGTGGGTGCAACTAAAAATAGTGAGCCCGTACTTTCATTCTTCTACTCGCAGTAGGTTACCCAATAGTCCTTGAAGTGGGGGGGCTGCTTTGATAAGAGCAAAAATAATATTTTCTTGACTAGGAAAATCATCAACAGAAAAATACCCATCTAGAATATTTAACCATTTATCTACGACATCTGCATTTATTTGGCCCTCGAAGATGGGGATTTCAAAATTAACTTGTACCTTAAAGGGCGTGGTGTTTCTAGAGTAGCTGTTGGAAGCCGATGCATCACCTATAGGTGGCCACTAAAGGATCTAGGCAAAGTTGTTCATTATCATGTTCCTTTGTCACTCGAGGGCTTCTTCAAGTAAGATTTTGATAGGATCTTCTGCCCCCTCCTCTTTCTTTTCATCCACCATGGGAGGTCATCGGAATTTGCGGGGCTGGCCTTGCAAAGGTTCGACCAATTCAAGCCCTAATTCCTTATATCCCGACCTCGTTGGGGAAATGCAAAGAAAAATAGACAAAAAGCAAACCTCTCTGATACCACTGATCCAGATTTGAATAGGAACTCAATAAATTATAGGATAACCATAAACACAGATTTGCAGTGGAAATAACACTTCATTTCATTAATGTAAAATACTGAAATATGCTTACAAACAGCAATGGAAATAGACCAGCTAGGGCGATGGTAGCTTATCTCTGAGAAGATATGTGGTGGCTACATGCCTCTGAAATGTGTTACAATGAGGCTTGAAGGCCTATTTATTGTTGAGAAACATGGCGAAACCCTAAACATCCAAAAACCCAACCCTAGAAGATGAAACCCCAAAATGTGGGCCCCATTTCGGTAAATTGGTACATCAATTTCCCGGGGTCGTAACTTTGTCACCCAATCTCCGTTTGATGTGTACAATAGCTCGTTAGAAATATCTATCCGAGAACTATCACTTTGGGAACCTAGATTTCCCAGAAAACGTCGTTTAGGGCCTCAAAACAGCTCCGGAAGTTCAGGACCTGAAAAACTGCCAAAAATAGTAAATTGTGCCACAATTACAGAAACTAAAAAACTGAAAGAGACAGTTGTGGGGGTCCAAATGGGATAGGTGGGTGGCCACCAACATCCAGCTGTATCATTCCTCCCCCCTTAGGTAGCAATGGTACCCATTACATTGAGTTCCTCCATCTGCTGAACTTGGTCCCTGGTGTGTTGTTCTGCGATCTCGGATGTGTCCAGTAATGGTGGCAAGCATGGTCGAGGGCTGTACACATTTAACACTTGGTGCAGGCGAAGGAATGGAGGAATGCTGTGCTCCAAAGCATTATTTCCCATAGCCTTAGTAATGGTGTAAGGACCATGTCACCGTGGTCGAAGCTTCTAATGGGCTCCTGTAAGATGTTCTTTATGCAGATGCAACCAAACTTTGTTGCCCACCTGAAGCTTGTGTGGTACCCCTGTGGGTGAGGAGAAGTTGTTCCTGTGTTCTATCGTGACTATATCCCTTTGTTGCTACTGCTGTGTGAAGGAACCCTTCACGGGGGTCATGGATGTGGTGACGATCTTCCCCTTACTTTGGGAGCGAACAGGACAGAAAATGAATTTCCTAGTCTATGAGATGAGCTTGCTGCCTTTCTTAGTAGTGACCAAAGAGGTGGTGGTAGGTGGGGCTACCTCCAGTTTCCGGTATAATGAATTATTCAAAGAAATAATGATAGCATGAGGCCTTGACTCATACACAGCATGTCAGCTCCACAAGTATGGTTGGCCTAATAGTACATCACAAACATCCAAAGGTGTAACATCACACACTACCTCGTCTGTGAAGGGCTTGATGCTGTAGGGAAGGCGACATTGCTGGCAAACTTTGAGATCTCATCCTTCATGAAGCCACCTGATACTTTACGACTGTAGGTGTGGTGTAGTTGGTAGGCCCAACCGCTTCACGACCTCTGCTAAAATGAGGTTGTTTTGGCTGCCACTATTGCAATGAATTGCAACGGCGAACCCTTCACCCATATCCATGAGTGGAAAAGATGGTCCCCCTCCTCTGGATCTTCGGGCTCATTCTTCTAGATCTTGGCAGTGGCAACAGTGACGTTGGGCTCTACATCAATGATCTGCTTCTGTTTTCCATTCCCCTTGTCAGGTTCTGACTCAGGGTCGGAACATGCATCTGATTCTAAAGCCTTGAACTCAACCAGTAGCAACTGCTTAGTTGGACACTCACTTGTGTTATGAGTGGGACTCTTGTGGAACTCACACCACTTTCCTATGTCCTTCTTCAACTTCTTGCGGCTTGAACGGGTTGTCTTGGGTGACCCCGCCTTGGCTTTGCCCTTTGGTCTTCGGATTTGCAGATCTAAAGTCTCGCTTCTTCTGTTTGAACTTTTGCTCGATTTTGACAGCGTATCGGTACGCTGTGCCGAGTGAGGAGATTTTCAAGAACTCCATCTCTTCCTAGATGTATTTGTGTAGGCAGCCATGGTATTTGAGTACCAAATGCAGCTTAGAGTCCTTGATACCCAATTATGTGTGATGGGTATGAAAAATGTTTGTGAACTCCGACACATCTTTGTCCCTTCCCTACCGCAGTGTTGTCCATTTGATGTATTTGTGCTCATAGCTTTTGACAGGGTAGTACTGCTCCTTGACGACATCCCGGAATGAATCCCAAGTGGGTGCAGCTAAAAATAATGAGCCCATAATTTCATTCTTCTCCTCACAGTAGGTTTCCCACCAGTGCTTGACGTGGGGGGGCTGCTTTGAGAAGAGTGAAAATAATCTTTTCCCAACTGGAAAAATCATGAACAGAAAAATACCCATCTAGCAGATTTAACCATTTATCTACGGCATCTGTGTCTATTTTACCCTCAAAGATGGGGATTTCAAAATTAACTTGTACCTTAAAGGGCGTGGCTTTTCCAAAGTAGTTGTTGGAAGCTGATGCGTCGCCTCTGGGTAGCCATTGAAGGATCTGGGCAATGTTATCCATCATCGTGTTCCTTTGTCGCTCGAGGGCTTCTTCGAGCAAAATTTTGACAGGATCTCTTGCCCCCTCCTCTTTCTTTTCATCCACCATGGGATACCATCAGGATTTGCGAGGCTAGTCTTGCAAAGGTTCAACCAGTTCAAGCCCTAACTCCTTATATCTCGACCTCATTGGGGACATGCAAAGAAAAAAAAAAAAAAATCAGACTGCTCTAATACCACTGACCTGGATTTAAACAGGAATGAAATAACTTACAGAGATAACCATAGACATAGAGATGCATCGAAAATAATAATTCATTTCATTAATGTAAAATACTGAAATATGCTTACAAATAGCAATAGAAATAGACCAGCTAGGGCAATGGTATCTTGTGTCTGAGAAGAGATGTGGTGGCTACATGCCTCTAAACTGTGTTACAATGAGGCTCAAAGGCCTATTTATTGTTGAGAAACATGGGAAAACCCTAAACATCCAAAAACCTAACGCTAGAAGATGAAATTCCAAATTGTGGGCCTCGTTTGGGTAAATTGGTACATTAATTTCCTGGGGTCGTAACTTTGGTACCAGATCTCCATTTGATGCATACAATAGCTTGTTAGAAATATCTATCCAAGAACTATATCTTTGGGAAGAGCAACATCAGTGCATGGACCCATGTTGCTCTCAAATTTCCCAAAAAACGTCGTTTAGGGCCTCAAAACGGCTCCAGAAGTTCAGGATTCGAAAAACTGCTAAAAATAGTAAATTGTGCTACAATTATGGAAACTAAAAAACTGAAAGAGACAGTCGTGGGGGTCCAAATGGGATAGGTGGGTGGCCACCAACATCCACTTGGGTCACTTCTGGAGCGTACCCTTGCGAAGCTTGGGTACTTGCACCAGAAAAGGATTTTGTCTCGAGGTGAATGTAATTGTTTTTATCACCTTCGCTAGTAGGCTTGGGCCATTATTATCCCAAACTATCTTCAAAAGGTCCTATATTTCACTTTCTTGTATTCTGGTGTTTGGTCCTGATCACCTAGAATGGAAATACTTGAAAGTTGCTTAATTGACTATATCTTCTAGAGACTTTGTTAGATAGTGCTATTTTCTCCTAGTTTCCCATAGCTTTATAAATTTTTTGAGTCTTTAATTAGTTCTCTTAAGTAATTAAAATTGTCTAATCAACCAATTCATCGGTCTAGGAGGCTTCGTGGGTTTTCACCTACGAGTGTTGAGCCTTCTTCTAGAAGGCGTAGGAGAAATTCTGTGGTGATTTCGAATCAGTGGCAATAGATGTAACGAAGATTGATCCTCGAGTTCAAGCTATTGTTTCACAGAATAGACCTAGTGTAAGTCGATATTTGGAGAGGAACACTCCATTCCTTTCTAGAGTCCTCTTCCAATTAGAAGACGTTATAGAGGTTGAAGAACTCCCTGAGTCTCCTGTGACTTCTTCTTCTCCGCTCCCTCCCGATTATCTATACATTCTATTATACGTTAGGACCCTGACCCATAGGCCTTCGAACCCTGGTCTATATCAGTTTTTTCCTTTGATGGCCACTGCTAGGAGCATGGTTTCAACTATGAGTGCTACTAGTGTACATACTCCTTTCTCAGTACAAGGAAGAGGTACAATTTCCATACCTTCAATCACTCCTAGCACTGCAATCTTTGGCTCTACCTCCATTCCATCTTTCAGTAGGGGCACCCAAGCTTTTCCTCCAACACTAGTTCTTTCCCCTTTGGAATTCCTTCTAGTGAAATTCATTCAATTCCCTTAACATTTCCATCTGTTGCTTTCACGTCTATGACTTCCATGGTGAGTGGGTCAGCTTATTTTCAAGGTTTCCCTTTTGGTAGTTGTCATATACCACATTCTAACCCATCTCTAAGGTTAATACCTTTTCCCTCCAGAGGTCAAGGTTACAATCCTTTCAAAGGATGGATTAATCCAATTGTTAGCAGCTTGGGTGCTAGGAATCAGTTCTCTTTCAGCCAACAGAGGAACATGATGTACTCCTCCGTGAGTTTATTTCAGATTTTTTCTCCATTTCCTAATGCATGGAACCCTTACCAAGGTCTCTCTGCTCCATTTAATACCTCACTAGGGGGGAATTTCACTAGATATGGTAAATTTTCAGCAAGAGTTGGAAAAACTCTAAAATTTTCTAAGCCACAAGGTTTTCCTTATGGTTCATACACTTCTATGAATCACCTTAGGCAACCCACTACCTTCAAAAATCTAGGATATTATTTTCAGAACATTGGGAATTCTTCCTAAAGTGGGGGGAATCCTCAAGGTCCTCCATTCTTACCTTTCTTGGCAACTTTAAACTTGCTAGATCTATCAACTTTGACTAACAATCTTATCTGATACAACGTAGTTTGGCCTCCGGTTCCAACCAAACTTCCATTGGACATACCCAAATTCGAAGGGAAGACTTGTGAAGATCCAGGTGACCATATAACCACTTTCCATTTATGGTGTGCATCGAACTCCTTGATTGATGATTCAATCAGGTTGAGACTATTTCAATGCACCCTAACTGGGAATGCGCTAAATGGTATATTGAGATTCCATGGGGAACCTTCTCTTCGTTTGGGGACTTGGCCACCATATTTGTAAACCATTTTCAGTTTCCCATTCGTTATGATGTTGGAACCGAGCTCTTAGCTAATTTCCATCAAGACCAGGAAACCCACATTTCTGATCACTTCCAGGAATGGAGGAGAAGGAAGAGGCTCATTAAAGATAATATTCCCCAAGAAGTCCTTCTTGAATGGTTTCTCAAATATTTGCATCCTAAAATTTCTATGTATCACTCTCTGGTGTATTCACCGAAAAAATGTTATTTTTAGAGCCTAGAAACTAGAACTCGTATATTCTCAATGTGGGATTCTTGAGAAAAAATTCTTGATGCTCCTAGATCTAAGGTTGATCTTGCCAAGCTAAAGCCGGGTCCCCATACTGATGGGATAGTCGAATCAATTTATAATAGCACGGATAACCTGCTAAACCAATTGCAATAGTTGTCTTTGCGAACTACTTCTTCTATTCAGGCATTGCCTTGAGTGCCCATGCCTTCTCAACCTTCATCTATCAACACTGTTCAAACTTCTAACCTGAAAGGAAATCAAAAATCAGATTGAAAGAAGAAAGGATGTGGTAAGAAAAAGAATCAGGATGGGAAGGGTAATGCAAATAAGTCGGCAGTAATGTTGGGGAGGGTAAAAAGAGTCCAAGAAGAAAGTGAAGTTTGCATGCAAGTTATTCAATGGTGACCATTTGACTCATTTTTGCCCAAAGATTTAGCATGCTTAGTGCTTGTTGGTTCAGGAAGGGTATTCTACCTCCCAGGCTATTCTAACTAACACTTTTCCCCAAAGGAAGCAATTTTTAGTTGACGCGAATGCTAGTACTAGTACCCCCACTCAGGGAAACCAGGAAGGGGAAAATCTATCAAATGTTTATATGATGAATTCACATGTTGATGTCTCTACACGGTCATGTGATTATAGTGAACCAGAATCATCTAAGGCCAAGATTACTCATGGTGTTTCAGAGCCACTCCATATCGAGAGGCCCATAATTGAGTCTTTACCTCACATGCCGAAAGGCTCTGCAAAGCATTCGATAATCAATCCCAATGCCAAGGCATCTTAGAACTACTCCATTGTAGAAGATCTAGCTTAGAGTCCTTGTGCCATGTTTGCGTTAGATGTACTCCAGTCATGCCCAACACAAAGTAGTGCATTTCTCACTACGATCGAAGTGGTAGATCGAAAGAACACTCTTATCCTTGCATTTGACATGTCGAATATCAAGAAGAGACTCCCACGTCATATGGAATTTCAAATCAAGTCTACATACTGAAAGACAAATATCTTGTGAAATGTAGTTGATGATGGAGATTCCACATGTGTAATGTCTATATAATATTGGAAGGCTATTGGACCACCTCACGTTGTTCTGTCACCTACTCTCTTAACAACATTCGATGGTTATTCTCATAGGCTGCATGGGATTATTCTAGCCCTTCCCGTTTGTGTTGGGGGCAAGGTTGTAAATATCAAAGTAGAAATAGTTGATACAAATTTGGATTATAATATCCTTTTGGGAAGAAATTGGATTTACGAGATGGATGCTATTGTATCATCATTATTCCACATCCTCTGTTTTCCTCATGAAGGGATAATTGTAACAGTTGATTAGATGGATTATTCTCCAAGTGAATCCAATGCATCTTGTGAATCTATTATTCCCTTAGTGAACAAACCTAAGAAAAATATTGAGAATCTAGGAGTTGGGATGTATTCTTCCTTAATGGGTACCATTTATTTTCCCACTCCTATTGCTCGAATTAATGCTATTTCATATTCCAAGGCACCTTCTCGAAGAGAGTTCTTTAGAACTCATTATTTTTCAGATCCTTAGCCCTTACCCTCTTCTACCACCACGTTAGATGAGGGGAAAGTTGGTGGAATGGAATTTCCTATGTCTGCAGCTGAAATTGCTTATCAATCTATAGTTAACACAATAAACACCAATCCTACTCCTTTTTCACCAGAGGAACTTGATGGGGATGTGGCTCCAGCCTGGACTCTAGATTCAATGTATGCTATGGATTTCCTAGACACTGTTTTTCCATTTGAAGAAGAAATTATAGAAGCACTGATGAGTATTAAGAGGTTGTGGGATGATTTGCATCATTGGTCATATTTTCTCCCTGATTTGTGAGAAGTAGAATCAAGCTTGTCCAGTCCTTCATCTACTTGTGATGTTCACACAGTTTTAAATCCTTTGGCTCCAGTGCAATTTTCAGTTCAAGGTAACATGTCTATCATTTCAAAAGTTGTTCCACTAAACATCTCTAGGAATACCAACATTATCGAGAATGTCTTCATTGGAACTAATTGTTCCCTTGAAGAAATTCGAATTTATATTGATCTCTTGAAAGAGTACGGAGACGTGTTTGCTTTGTATTATGAGGAAATGCCTGGAATAGTTTCATCTATAGTCTAGCATGAGATCAAGACATATGAAAAGGAAAAACCTATTCACCATAAGCTTTGATCAGTAAACCCTAGGAAAGTAGCATCTATCAAAGCAAAGGTTGAAAATTTTCTTAAGGCAAGTTTCATATACCTCGTTCCTTTAACTAAGTGGGTCTTAAATCTAGTGCCGGTTGATAGGAAGCAAGGAACGATCCATGTGTGCATTGACTTTAGGGACTTGAATAAGGCTTGTCCTAAAGATAATTATCCCACACCATTTATTGATCAGATTATCGATGAGTGTGTGGGTAATGATATTTTCTCTTTTATGGACAAATTTTCCTGTTATAATCAAAGCACTATTCTTTTGGAAGATCAACACAAGACAACTTTTATTTTCCCCTGGGGTACATTTGTATATAATAAGATGCCTTTTGGCCTTAAGAATGTTGGAGCTACTTTCAGCGGGCCATGTCATATGATTTCCATATGAAGCCTACTTGGATGATTTAGTTTCTCATTCTCGAAAGAGAATTGATCATCCCAAGAATCTTCAATTAATTTTTGAAATATGTCATTTCTACAAAATCTAGTTGAATTCGAATAAGTGTGTTTTTGTCGTCACGTTCGGTCAGGTGTTGGGATTCATCATTTCTACTAAAGAGATTCATGTATATCCCTTCAAGGTTGAGGCAATACTTCATTTTCCTCCCCTATCCCCCATTCGTCAACTTCAGAGTCTTAAAGGAAAAGCCAATTTATTAAGGATATTTATCGTTAATTATGCCGAGATTACTAAAGGATTTATGAGACTGCTCAAGAAAGGGGTCCCATTTCTATGGGATGATTTCATGCAACGCTCATTTGATGCTTCGAAAAAAATATTAGCCTCTTCTCATTTATTGAGTTCACCTAATTATAGCTGAGACTTCCTTTTATATCTTGTTGTAGTAGAATCCACTATTGGTATGGTTCTAGTTCAGGAAGATGATGCTTTCACTAAGCACGTAATCTATTATCTAAGCCAAGGATTAGTGGGCCCTGAACTGTGATATTCTCCCATTGAGAAATTAGTTTAGCAGTTGTCCATGTTATCCAGCAACTTAGACATTATATTCTGCCTAGAAAAAATTTCATCTCAACAGTTGTCAATCCATTTGAATTTTTTCTCAGTAGGTGAGTGATTGGGAGCAAATACAGTATATGGATTTTCACTTTACAAGATTTCGATCTCGAATTCATGTTAGCCAAGTCTAAGAAATTGTTAGTATTTATAGAATTGATCTCAGAGTTGCCTTGTGAGGAAGAAATAGTTTATGAGGAATCTTTTCCTAATAAACGTCTTTTCCTTATTTCCTCGCAAGATCCTTGGTATAGAGATATCATTATATATCTCTAGACTTCAAAGTTTCCTCTCACATTTTCGAAGGATGAACATAGAAAGTTACATCACTTGGCTGAAAGCTATATTATTACAGGTGACACTTTATATCATCGCGGGGTTCATTCAATCCTTAGACGTTGTTTAACCTTGAGAGAAGCTGAGTCAGTGGTAAATGATTGTCATAGTGGAGCTTGTCATGGTCATCTATTTGGGCTTGCAACAACCAATTTTTTTTTGCGTGCAAACTAATTTTGGCTCTCGATATTCAAGGATTGTGTTGAAGTAGTCAAGATATGCCACCCTTATCAAATTTATAATCAAAAAATGCACACACATCTAGATCCGCTCTTTCTTGTGATTACCATTGGTCCATTCACAAAGTGGGGTATTGATTTTACTACTTGCAATCCACCTTCAGCGGGAAATCATAAGTATATCATGGTAGTTGTCGACTACTTTACTAAGTGAGCCAAGGCTATGCCCACTTTCAAGAACTATGATGAAACAACAACCCTGTTTCTCTTGAACCAAGTCATTTCTCAGTTTGGTATACCCAAAGAGATTGTCACTGACCATGACAGTCATTTCTAGAACTAGATGATGTCTAAATTGGCTCTTAAGTTGGGTTTCTGGTAGGAGCATTCCTCTCCTTATTATCCTTAGGCCAATGGGCATGTTGAAGCAGTGAATAAATCCCTAAAAATCATCCTGCAAAGGATGATTGACAAAGATCTATCTAATTGACACATTAAGTTATATCCGGCGCTTTGGGCATACTGACTGTTAGTCAAGAATGCTATAGGTTTTACTCCTTTTCAGCTAGTTTATGGGTTGGAATCCATTTTTCCCGTGGAATGTGAAATTCCTTCCCTTAAATTAGTTGTTGAACTTCTTCTAGATACTTCTAGTATTGAATAATGCCTCGTTCATTTGGAACATCTTGATGAGCAGCATTGTGATGCGACCATAATCAACAAAGCTCATAAAAAGAGAGCAAAATCTCAATATGATAAGGTTGTCTGTCCTAGGGTTTTCTTTGAAGGTGACCTTGTCTTGGTTTATGACCAAGACAAAGATGACTTTGGGGTAGGCAAGTTCAAATCTATGTGGTATAGTCCCTTCATTGTTAAAAAGGCCTTGAAAAAGGGAGCTTATGAGTTGGTTTATTTTGAGGGAAATAAATTGGCAGAGCTAAGAAATGGGCTCTATCTTAAAAATTATTTTTCTTGGGCTTTGACTTAGTATTTACTTGGTTGTAAATATTGTATATTTGTGCATATCTATCTATCAGTTTCGTAGTGTTGTTGATATTTTTTTATCTTTCTTGGCAAGTATTGATGGATGATTTGATATATCTAGGGTTCGTCGATGGTGCTAGTAGACACAACCGGAACCTTGATTCTATGGCTTGGGTGATTTATTATCCATCCAACAAGCTGTTGCTTTCAAGAGGCATATGTATCGGTCCTGCTTCAAACAATGTTGCTGAATAGACTATTGTCATTAATTTACTATCTGAGTTAATATCTCTTGGTATTGATTCATTAGTAGTATACTTGGATTCACAACTGGTGATGTCTCAATTAAATAACATCTATTGTGTGAGAGATCCTTATTTATATCGCCAATTCCTAAGAGTACGTTTATTACAGAGATCATTTATTTATTTCACATTTATTCATATTCCATGATCAAAAAAATCATTTGCAGATTCTATTGCTAATCAAGCATTAGATTGGCACATAAATGATTCATCACATTGAAAATAAAAATTAATCAAAGAGTCATCTGTATATATATATGATCATCACAGCGAAATGTTCGATACATAGATAGAAGTTTTATGTTCAAAATAATATACAAATTTGGGACAAAATCGTCCTACAAAATTAGGGCTTATGCCCATAATAATGTATAATCAAAAGATATGATCATCTATAAGTTTATATATATGGGTCATGCTCAGGGTGAGAATCACGGAAGAAGATGATGGCATTTTCCACTGGTTAGAACAATCATACCCAGTCACGTGGCACTCCTACCACATGCCTCTGCATCTCTTCTGGAAGGTCTTCTATGGATGCTATGGTACTTGGTGAGTTAGTCTCACCAAGTTTCTCTGTATGGCATGAAAGGTCCTTTTGGTCTCAGCTGCAGCCCCTTCTACGTCTCTTCCATGATGCTTGTGCCTAGGTAGACCTGTAGTTCATACTGGTCCAATATCTATGTCATGATAAAAATAATTTTGCAAGTATTTGTCTCATCAAAAAGATTTTCAGTTTATTCTTAAAATCTAAATTTTTTTAAAAACATTTAAAAAATTAAAAACATTTTTACTTATGGCTCCCCATGCTGCATCCGGTGGCAACACCAAATATGGGTCTCCTTTGAAATCCATGCTAGTGTAGGATTAGTCCTCAACATCTATGACTTGTTATTCTCAGTAGGACAAGAACTCATCATCAAAAGTGTTTCTAGGGACCTCACCGCCCCCTTGTCTCTTCATTAGATCATCCTATCTGCCCATTTTAGGATCCCTTGGGCTGCTTATGGTGGATGCTACCTTGGGTCGAAGCCCTCGTACTCTCTCAAAGAAAAAAGAGCACAAAATGGTTCCATATCCGAAGTTTTTTGTTTGACGTTTTTTGATGGATGTAAGTTTCTTTTCCATGTTAGTCAATAAGGGTGTATACCAATTAAAAATTGTTGTAAGACACTCTACTACTAGAATCATCAAAATTCAAGAAGCCTGGTGCAAAGAGGTTGACCCACTCACTCTAGCAAAGGTGAAGAGAAGGATTCTCAAGGCTAAGATCTCTACATGCTTAATTGGAATTTGAGTTCCAATCTTCTCTGTGTTCCCTGGGTAGTAGATACGTACATAGTCATGTACACAGAGGCTCCCTCTTATTCTTCCTGTCAAATTGACCTTATCTCCTCTTTGGGAAAGACCAGTGATAAAATAGACATCCTCTATTGCTATTCTTAGAGGCATTTGGTCAATGATGAAAGCATATTCTTCCAGATCCCAATAATGAATCAACATCTCTAGTAATCTAATGTTTGCCTTCATATTTGGCATCTTGAAATTTTTTAATAAACCACATCCTCTTAAGGAATCTAGTGCCATTTAATTATCCATCACTTCATTATCAATTACACTATGTTCCCTTTCTCTCCATGTGATCGACATTCTTCAAAACAAATGTTTTTGGATCATTAAAAACCATGTTTTAAATTTTCAAACTGCGCACACGTGGGTTCATTATATACACAGTTGTGTGTAGGGCCATTTTACATGCAATTCTGTTGTTTCCAACCCACATTAACGCAGGGAGAAATTTTTTATATTATTTTTCTATGGTGAAATTTTCGAAAAATACATTTGAAAAGAAATGAATTTATCTAAGAATCATTTAGAAGGTTACTTGGATAGTTGAAGGCTGAATTGACGGAGGAATCAGATGGATTGAG
The DNA here is from genome assembly GCA_000404065.3 of Pinus taeda. Classification (NCBI taxonomy): domain Eukaryota; kingdom Viridiplantae; phylum Streptophyta; class Pinopsida; order Pinales; family Pinaceae; genus Pinus; species Pinus taeda. Next base: position 85,634 of record APFE030946119.1, on the reverse strand, counting down.
TTTGCTTGATTTTTTTCTCCAGAGCTCCTTCACTCACTTGTTCACAATACAAACGAAAAAATTGTAAGTCAAAAGGTCTTTATATAGATTGACATGTAAAAATCATTTTTTTCAAAAGTTCCTTTTTTCTTTGCAAAACTTATGAGCTTTGTGACTTTTTTGGCTTGGATTGTTGGGATGGGTCATTTTCTAGGACACTTTGGAGATTTTGAGAGACCACTTCGATTCCATGATCACAGACCCATCATGGAAGGTATCGTTTTTCACTGGCATATAGGTTAGAGGATATCATTTTCCATTTCATTTTTCATACTAGTCTCCATACTGCGATATCTTGGCCATAGGGTCGACCCCAACATGTCTTGGTTCTTAAACTATTTTCAATTGTCGACTTATAAAATCATGCGTGATGGTAGAGCAAACCTTTACATGGGAATCTTAGTTAGATTCTTGCTAGCATATGTTGCCCATGCTACTATACTACATAGGCTCGGGAGTCCTCTTTAATCCCGCTATGACTTATGTGTTGAAGCTTCATTCTCTTACTTCTTCGCTATTTTTCTGACTTTATACCCTAGAGGCTCCTTTTTGTTGAGTTGTACCACTGCATTGCATGTTGACTATTTGTACCTTTTGGACTTAAGCTGGCTTCACTTGGACTCATGTATAAGCCACTTTTTGACCATGTCTTTCTACAAAATCAACCTTGCAATAACTTAGCCTCTACAACTTGACACCTTTTTCCCATGGAAAGAACATTCCTTTGAGTGTCATTGACTAGTTTCGTCACCTTGCATTGAGCATAGGAATGTTCCCGTCCCAAGAACTAGGATGTTTGTATTTGGACAGACATTCTTTCCACTATACCATAAGCATTCTTTTATTCTTTTTCAGGCTTTCTAAATATTAAAAAATACAAAAAAATAAATATTCCAAAAAGAGCATGAACGGGACATTACTTCCATGATTGGTGGCAACTAGAGTATGTTGTGTCCCCCTTGAACCAAACACTCAAAATTAAGTCTTTCCTCCATTGGGATGGGCTTTAGTTTGACTTAGGAGAGCCTTAACCTTGTTATTGAGTCAGTACTCCTCCAGTTGGTTATCTCTTCCAATCATATGCAGAGTTTGTTTGTACCTCTTACATGACAAACTTATACAAAGTTATCATATGCTGCCATATTGTCAGATTTGAGTCATGCTTTTGTTCAAGGGAAGTAAACCTGAGTTGGCCTTTCTATGGTGTCTCTTGACTAATTTCCAGTCGGCCATCCCTAACTGTTAGAGTGATGTTCACTATCACATCAGCTATTTGGTCCTTTGCTCGTGCTGGTTTGAGAAGGTCTCCATTGACTTCTCGCTAGAGGGTCTTGCTCTTATCGACTATTCAAAATTTCTCTAAAAGTAGACCTAGAGTTACACCCTAGCCCTATTTCCATCATTGATAGGTGACCTTGCGCTCAACATCAATCAGTATCATGGGTCTTTGATTGAGTGGTTTCCCTTGTGTTTAACATTAGCTTTCATTATCACACATTGCGATTCGTGTAGTACCTTGGTTTCCATTTGACCCTATTGGTGGATTCCTTGCCTTTATGTCAGCCTTCATTATTGGTTGGCTCAGAGGGTTTCTATCGTGCTCTAGCCACATCTTATGTATAACGGAAATGTGCTTCGATTTGGTTACTACAACTTTCTTCATCTGTTGGCTTTGTGGGACCTGACCCAGGTTCAACGTGAGTTAGCCAAACAAATCCCTACACTAATGGCCCTTTTGGCATCAGTCTATGGAGCACGGACTGAAATCTCACCTGAAGCAGTATGGGGGGATGCTGGAACCAATTTTCCCCACCCTGAGATGGTCGTGATGTCGGTTTGTACCCTATGTTCCTACTTTTGCAGAGGTTGCTATGCCTTAGGGCTCTGTCAGTCTACCCCTTTATTCTGCCCTTTAGTACCTCTGTGAAGGTGTAAGATTGACCTTCGTGTAGCCTTAACCCACAATCCAGGTACTTCCGCACTGCTATGATGGTGTATTGTATAGGTTCCCAAGTTATCTTAAGTGTTTTACTTATCTTACTAATCATCCACAGTTAGCGCCACGTAAACAGATAATATTACTTGTGTTCAATTAACCAATACAGTCACATATATTCGCACATGACATGAACATTGTAAATTAAACCCATAACGCAATATAACCAGATGCATTAAGAAGAAATAAATACACCGAATTTGTAGAATACTTCTCTTTATTGATATCTCCTTAAGATGAAGCACCGTTGCTAGTTTCAAACATCAATAAAAACAAGCCTAATGTGAGATGAATCCGGAAGATGATCTACACAATTATAAAAATCATAGAAACCTAAAATATAAAATACAGACTCTATCCGCCCTGCACACCCAGCTGTAGGATCCGCACACTTAGCTGCAGATTTCCACCCTAGGGCTCTACATGCTCAGTTGCATAGCCTCTACCTATGCTAAGACCCAAAACACTTAGAATTCTCTCCCAAAACTCCTATTCTTCATTATCCATTCTTACTTCTAACTTCTTAGAGCTTACTCTCTTAGCTCCTTTTTATACAATACCATGTTCTGCGAACCATGGGTGGATCTTTACAGCTGAATTTACACTTTACAAAATAAGGGAAAACAACCCTTTATGACTCTTGACACCTTCATGCTCCATGACCACAAAATGCGGAGACTGGTCCAGAACTGTTAGCCTGAAGTTTTTACTGAATTGCTTGCAGATTAGAAAGCTTGCCTTCAATAGAGGCCATGACCAAATAAGCCTCATCCAACCAGGGCTTTAAGCATGCCTTCAGTGCCACATCTTTGTGTTGTGCTGCATCTACCTATCCTTTCAGTGCTTTGGCCTCCTATAGCTTCGCTAGTCTTTGCATGAGAGCGACTGTGCACGTTGTACCTTTTACTTCGTCATAGCGCTGCTATAGTTCTCATGCCTCTATCTCCAGTTGTTGTACACTAGGGTCCTCTTGCAGGCTCGTCAGGACCTTGAACGACTGTTCAAAAAGTTATGTGTAGTCTGCTACTGCACTGTCTACCATAGATATCACCTCTGTGATAGCGGTTGCACATTGCTCCTTTACTTTTGGTGGAGTTGAAGGTTGGGCCTTCAATTGTAAATCTACAATCTATAGGTTTAGCTCCAGTTGAACCTTAGCCAACTCTGTGCGAGCATCGTGAACCCCTGTAGCAAGCTTGCAAAAGTGAACCTCGATTGTTCTCCCTTGGAAATGGCTAACTTCAGGACCATTCGGTATGCCTCCTCCATGACCTGAACTATGCGTTTGTTGTGGTCCGTTACCTCAGTCACGACAGTGATGGCAGAGTCTCATTGTAGGGCCATCTATTCATTATTAATCTTCTCCTCACTGATTACCTGCAAAGCGTAGTGTTCACAGGCCCTCAACTCTGAGATCATTCCATCCTACAATAGGTGGAGCGCCTCGTGGGGGAGCACTGCCAATTTCAACCCCACTCCCTTGAAGGTGCTAACAGTGGGCCTGTCAGCTTTATTTTCTATGGTCAGTGCTCCATTTGGCAGCACTATCGTGTGGGAGACCTTCGCATGCAGCATCTCGGAAGCTTCTAATGTACCGATAGCAAGGCTAGTGGACACCGTGCTAGCCTATGATGCGCAGGTCTACAACTCCTACAGACCCATCTAGATGACCCCCAATAATAGATGTTGCTATTGCTCGAACTGCTAAAGTGCCTCCGTGGTGACATCCCGCATCGTGTCTGCAATGTCATGCAAATATCCTTCTGTGAGGGTGATTGGGTCCAATGACACCTTACTGGCATTGGATTTCTTCCTTGACCCCACCTTTTCTTGTTCCCTTGGACATTTGATGTAGTCTGATGTCTTCTGTGGGTCTGTTACATACTGCTCTGTTTGCTCATCTGTTTCTTCCCCTGTTTTGGGTGAAGGAGACCTTGTGCCTTTGTCAGAGCCACACTCTTTTTCACCTGTCTATCTTTTCATCTATTGGGTGGCATCGCACTCTGCCCAGGCCTTGTCAGTGGCCTTCTTCTTCCTTTTCTCAGCTAGCTACACCATTTTGAGCTTGGCATCCTCCTTTTTGCACTGTGCAGTAGACTTGCTTGACCCCATCACCAAGTCTGAGGTAGTTCACCACTGTTCTGGCTAGCGATCAAGAACTGCATCAATCGCATCATCTGTTTCCAAGTAAGGCAAGTCATACCATGTTTGTTCAAAGACCTTCCATGCTTGTCCCTTTGTGGGCTTCTTCTAGGCGATGAGCACACCAGTATCACAGCCTGCGTGCCCTTCTTGCCCTTCACACTTTCCTCAGTCAGGGTCGGCTTCTATCTAGGTCTCCATGGTGATTTGGTGGCTTCAGCCAATACCTCTGCAACCTCTGGAGCCACTCCCTTTGCCTCCCTAACAACCTCCGTCACAACCCCCTCGGCTGTCACTGCTTCAGTGGTCATAGATTTTGCAGGCATCGACATGATGCTATGCAACAACTCCTATGTCTCCTTTGGCAACGTCTCAAATATTGAACTTGCTAGCAAAGCTTCAAAGATTTTTCATTTCATGTGTGCTTGAGAGCTTAGCAACTCAATTATCAAAATTCCAAGTGCTTTTCACTAGGTAGCCACCTGTAATTTATAGGGAATTTTGAACTCAAATCTGACTAGTCCCCCCACATTTGGTTCATTAATGCCACATTGGTGGCAGGTTTCCAAGGATATTACCCATAAATTTTGTCTTAAATGCCACCTGCCCACTCCATTTGGCTGCATTCTTACTGTCAAATCATGAGCAATGACTTTAATGGTCACTTTCTGGCTGACCTGCACGATTTCTCCCTCGGTAGCGCAACTCTCTTCGTGCTGTCGCAAACCTTGTGACATTTCCTCGTCCCGCACAATCCTCCAATCACGCAGTTCCTCAACCCAGGAAGTGTAGTTTATAGTCCCATGCCTCCTTTCAGCTACTTCGAGTGCTAAGACTATGCTACCCTCATATAGTCACCTGGTTAGATGATCGGTCTATGGCTTCAATTGACTGACATTCACCTTCCCTGGGAAGGGATCTCCATTCAATTTTACCAACTGAACTGCGCGCCATCGCTAATCTCCTTAATGACATAGGGCCTTAACAAGTGCACTCTGAATTTCCCTAGAAATTTATCAAAATTGTTGTCATATAACAAAACCTGATCATTTACCTTAAAGGTGTGCAGCTTAATGTGTCAATCATGCCATGATTTTTCACGCTGCTTTTGAAATTGTTCGTGAAATCTAACCAGAAATATCTCTTCCTCAAGCTTAGCAAGCTGCATGAGCCTCTCTTCCAAGGCTTCGCGAGCCATCATACCCAAGAGTGCCACTATGCACAAACTAGGCACAATGTATTCCATGGGCATCACTGCTTCAACGCCATATACAAGCCTAAAGGGTGTCTGTCTAGTCAACCTTTTGCATGTTGTTTGATAGGCCCATAGTACTGTGGGTATGCAAAGGTCCCAGTCACTTTGCTCAGCATTGTAAACCTTGGTCAGCACATTCTCCATCACCTTATTGATTCCTTCTACTGTCCCATTAGCCTATGGATGATAAGGCATGTTTTTCTGGTGATATACCTGAAATTCCTCCATCAGCGCACTGATCGTTTCGTTCAGAAAGTGCGTACCATGATCACTCATCAAAATCTTTGGACACCAAAATTGTGTCACTACATAATCAAAGAGGAACTTCGCAGTGGTCACACCTTTGCAGTCCTTCACAAGCTATGCTTACACCCATCGAGTCAAATACTCAGTCACGGTGATAATTTACTGTGCTCCCATTTTCTTCCCTTGGGGCTGGATGGGTCCCACAAAATCTATCACCCATTTCTCGAAAGGTTGCAACATCATATGTGGGTTTAGAGGTAGCTCATCCCTTAGCGATGGCCTACTAGTCCTTTGACACACATCACATGCCTTGCAGTAAGGTTTTGAATCCTGATGGAGGGTTGGCCACCACGACCCTACACGTAGAATCTTCTGCGCGATCGCCCTTCCTACATATTTCCCTCTCGCGATGCCCCCATGAGCATCTGTGAGGATGCTGCTGCTTTCAAACTCTGGTACATATCATCGTAATACTTCATCAGACCCCATTTTGTATAGATGTCCGGCAACAATAGAAAAGTTTGCCGTGCACACCACTAACTCCTTCTTCTGATGGATGGTGTAGCCTTCCGAGGCGGTTCCTGTCATTAGGAAGTGTATGATGTCTTCAAAGTGACCATTCATGATGCGCACTGCAAATAATTGTGCATCAGGTAATCCTTCCTCTAAATTAATGGGCACTTCCCCTATTTCGATGCGCGACAGATTGTCTGGTCCCATGTTTAGTCGTAGAGGCTTCACAATAACCTCAAAATCATACTTCTCGAACAATAACAAGCACCTACAGATTCTCCCCCTCAACACAGGCTTATTGACCAGGAATTTCAACGTAGAATGATCTGTATACATCTTAAAATGTCCACCCAACAAATAGTGTCTAAACTTCTGGAGTGCATAGACCATGGCTAAACCTTTGCGCATGGTGGTGGAATAGTTCTTCTCATCCTTAGATAACCTCCTACTTGAAAATTCTATAGGATGGTCCAATTCTCCTCTGCTAGCCTATGTTAGTACTACTCCCAGTGCTATACATGACGCGTCTACATGTACGTAAAACTCCTTCTTCCAATCTGGGAAGACTAAAATCGGCGCGGTGACCATTTTTCCTTTCAATACATCCAAGCTCTTCTGACAGTCCTCGTTCCAACATAATTTTGTTTCTCAGAAAACTAGTATTTCTAAAGAATGCTAGCCCTCTAGGTTTGGCAACTACCCTAGAAACAACAATTTAAAGCAATTCAATGATTTCTTCTATGTGTAACAGATAAGAGAAAGGTAATGGAACCAACCTAGAACTTCCACTTAATCCTTTGCTTGATCTCTTTGCCCTTTGACAGAGCTTGCAACTCCTCCTCGTACTTAACACGCTTGGAGAGTGCCTGCACAAGTACAACAACAATGAACCATCAAAGAATCATGATCTATTACAACATAAACATTATAGAATCAGATATATAATGAACAAATGATATCATTCACAAATGATAACATTCACAATTGCACAATCATATGGAAGAAAACTTGAAGAAATTTATTAACAGAAGGGAGAATTACAACCCAGTTGTCCGATCCAGCATCATCCTCCGAACTTCAATCCTTCTTCACCTCATGAAATAACAAGATCACTCCAACAATACAATGTTCTTTCCTCAATTACAAACTAATAACACTTCCTTGCAATTCACAATATTCTAGCCTCTAGATCTCTTAGATGAGGGATCCATTTATAGATGTGTGCAAGCGTGTGAGTCATCCATGGGGTTTGATTAGTGTCATTCCACTTGTTACAGTTCATTCCATCAGAGAAGGGATTGGAGATCTTAGATCTGTCACTCATCCTTGGGCGAACTCAGAGAGGCAAGTGGCACAGGAGAAGTTTCTAGAAGATTCCATGAGCAACCACCTAGCAAACTGTCTCGGACATTTTTCCATCCTCATCCATCGCACCCTATAGAAGGCCTAAACATTATGCATCACACCCTGGCAGTGTACCACTCAGTATGCATCACACTTTGCCAGTGGATCAGTCAGTATGGTTTAATTTGGGAAGTTTCTAGATGGTTTCTCAGATGGAACTTTTGGGGAATGATGTATTCAAATGACTATGTCCCTTTAGGGTATGAAACAACTCTTTTAGGGGTTGATGTGCCCAATTATGTCTATAAAAGTTGCCCCTTAAAGTACGAAGTTGTAAATATTGATGTCGGGTGAAATGCTTTATCATGAGGATTCGAAGTTTCGAACTAGAAGGTGATCTGCATCAGTTACAATATAATACATCATCATAATATAATTTTCATGATCTAGCTGAGGGAGGCATTCCCATGCTCAGCTTTATAAATTCATTTCACGTACATAGATCAGATAGTTGTCTGCAGATATAGACTGGTGAAGCTTCAGATATAGAGTCATCATCCATGGTTAGGATGAACATTTGTGTAGAGCCTTTGTACATTTGATGTTTTTATGTCCCTACATATATCGCAGCCCGGATTGATGAAACTAGATCTGAGGTCTTCAAACTCGTTCAATCTTCGCTCGATGTATAAGTCAAACCATGTGAAGAGATGTTTTGAAGTCGAACATGGAAAGACATCGCCTGATTGCCAGCCAATAATGTGAGCTGTTAACATACGCGAGAGGAATCACTGATAATGATAATGACCCTCAAGGTACTACAGTACAATTGACGTGGTGTGAATATATGATCCGATGTCGAACACCACGCAAAATCTTTCGGTCGAAGGTCATTGATGTCAACCTGTCACCGGAAGTGAGAAACTTGCCATTGATGTATGCAAGCTTCAAAGTACTGAAAGGGTTGTTTCTAAGTCAACTTTTTCGAAAAGAAGTGACTCGTCATAGGAGGGCCTTGATGTATCCCACATCTACGGCATGAATTGAAGCAAATTATTTTTGGAGTTGAAAATGAATTGACGAAACAAGGTTCAGGAATGACGGTCATGAAAAAATGAAGGTTAGAGGTATTGCAGTGGATGAGACATTAAATGGATGGCAATTTCTCATCTGAATGACTTCTCTTGAACATGTCGGTGACATTGAGATAAATTGGTAGCGTTAACCGCAAAAGATGGATGGTATGAAAGACCAAGGGTAAGATGGCCGGTGAACGGAATAACCCAACCCAACTCAATAATGGTGATGAAGTGAAAGTGTCATGTTCAAGAGCGACTTGCTACCATAAATTCTTCAAGTTTCTTCCCTTTTTCCCCAGTCATTGCTAACCAGTACCTCTTTATTTTTGTCAAGCTTG
>APFE030946119.1:0-36395 GCA_000404065.3 Pinus taeda | reverse complement strand
TAGAGCCTTCTAGAAGAGTGTTTGACGTGTATTGAGCGCCTCCAGTTGGTTCATGCACCCCTATGATAGAGGAACTTATCCCATCAAGAGAGGAGCTACCCCATCCAAAAGAGGGAGTATCCCATTGATGTTGGAACTGAATAACTTCCTCTAGAATACTATAAATACAGGCCTTGGGCCAAAGGAGGGGAGGTTGAAAGCTGAACATTTTAAAGGGTAAATGCTGCTGGAATTAGGACTTCCATTGTTGACTTGTGAGGAGAGATCACTATCCTTCCTTGTTGCCATAGTGGGAGTGGGTGAGCTTGTCAAAGTAGAGGAAATCTCTTGCTGGACCCTGGGAGGAGCTTGCACAACACCAAGGCTCAGGTTGTAATGGTTCCTTGATTATTTAATACAAATAAGTCCATTCTTCTCAATGATTTGTTAATGAATTATTTCATGCATTCCTTGGTCAGTATGATAGGTATGCTTTGTTTTATAATGAATATTCAGATGCTATGTAATCGTTTGCCTTGTTAGTGTATGCAGGTCTGAAAGTGAAGGAGGAGCTCATCTGGATCAACAAGACTGGACTACTACAACAAGCGTTGGACCTAAGGTAAGATCGAAAACATTTGAATTCTTGTAGAATGATGTGTATCTAGAGAAGGATAGCTCTTGTTTGGTTTGTTTGTCACTAGAGAGTCTTAGACTCCTAGGGAGGTTAGATTTGTCCTCAAATATAACTCGTTCCTCATGACAAGCAGGTAATTTTGGTGGTCTAAATGGTGGTGGCAAAGGCAATGGTGGCAATGATTGACTTTGCTAAGGTAGAGAGGGAAAAGATGGTTGTGACATATGGTGTGGTGCATATGAAGGAGGATATGATGGAATTTGAGAAGGATAGGAACGATATGAATGGTTTGGCCCTCTCCATCCTTGTTGCCAAGGTTGAGAAGAATGTCCATGATGAAAATGGTTTGCGTGCTACCAATGTTGAGAGTGATTATTATTATTATTATAATAGGAATATATAGGTGCATTATAACCATAAAAATGTGGTTCAGGAACCATACCTACACTTACTTATGGCCAGTTCCTTCATGCTACCATGGCATGTAATAGCTCAGGTTTAGAATTCTCTCCTTAAAGTACAACTTTTAATCCCTGTATGGAGGGGCATTCCTTAGTGGCATCATTCTCTGCACAGATCACACATTTATTAGAACTTTTTATATCAACAGGACACTCTCTTAAAGGATACATTTTCATACATTTTGGACAAAAAAATAGACAATGAATCTTGTTCTTTTTCTAGTTTTTGATGGAATTTCAAAGAGTCTATTTGTTTGCTAACAATATTCATTATTTCAATTTTCATGTTGTCCATTTTATTCTCCAAGCCAATGATCATAGCATCTGTAGATCCCAGTTTGTTAGCTTTTCTTCGACCTCCTCTAGTGGATCTAGATTGATTTCGTGAGAACTTCCTGCACAAGTCACAAATTTGTTCAAAAGTTTTATGAGAAATGTCTCCTTGTCCTAATTACAAATTCAAATCATGTCTATAATCCTCAATAATTCCTCGTAGGAACAAGGTTCGAATAGTACTAAAATCAAATTTGTGTTTGGACCTTTGGAGTATATAGAAGAATCTCTCTAAGTAATCCTCCAAAGTCTCATCATCACCTTGTACAATGGTGAAGATCTCGTCCTGCATTTCTCTAGTTTTACAATATTCCTGATATTTATTAAAAAATAATCTCTTCATTTGTTCCTGAGAACTTACAGTGTTTCCTCCTAGTCCCATGAACCAACGCAAGGCTGAATCCTTGAGAGTTGTAGTAAACAACTTTAATTTCTGGGCGTCGAAAGAATAATCATAACTCTGACATAATATATCAAACTCAATAAGAAATGAATCTGGGTCTTCGTGCACCTTAACATGAAAGTGTGGAAGACATGAAGGTGAAATATTCTTCATTTTCACATTCACTTCTAAGTTCACTATTGGAAATCCAAAAGTGGATTTCTTTTCATTTACCTGGTTCTTGCTAGTCCCCTCTGCATGGTCTTCATGATCAGCCATTGTTGTGCCTCCAATCAGACCACTTCTAGAAGATGAAAGTTGACTATTACTGAATTGAACTTTCTGATCACCGTTAGCCTCCTCCTTCCCCTTTTCAAGTTGTGTAACACCTAAATCACTATTTCCATAATCCAAGTGGATCGTTCCAGCATGATGAGTTTGAGTCTGCTTGGACTTTCTACCGACAAAATAAGGTCCAATATGAGAAGAGTTTTTAGATTTTTCAGTATTTTGTCAGCCCTTATTGGGATTCAGACCCCTAACTTTATTAGGCATTCATTTTAAGAATCAACTCCAAAAACAAAATTCAAATTCTTGTAAAGAAAAAGAATTTGTTAATTTCTGCAATGAATAAAAAAAAATCAACACTCTTAAAATCCTCAAAATAATAGAAGCATACTGCAGAAAAAGATAATAGCATACTTACCCCTATTTCAGAAAATGGAAAGTTCTTACCAATTTCAAATCGCCTCCCTGGCAATGACGCCAAAATGTTGGGTGCAGGAATTGCGGTTAGGAAAACTCCTTCAACACTTAATTGTCAACCCAGGGGTTTCGTAAACTTAGAGACGAAGCATAGGAAATTCCAAAAATGATATGAACTTTTCCTAACTCTATTGTTACTTCCTTAATTGTAATCTTGCATAATCGAAAAGAAAAGATCACTTGACAATTTACAACAAAGAAATTCTAGTGTTGGAATGTGAAAGAAAGTACTTTTGCAAAAAAATAAATGAAAGGAACTCAAACTTCTTGTAAGCAATCCTAACTATGGAAATGTAAATCTATGTTTTTCTTCAGTGTAGTTGTATGTCAGGTTAATAACTGGACCCTTAAAGATGTCTGACTTCTTTATAGATCTTTCTCCCTACACTAAGTTGTTATTCCTGTACTCCTGCAATATGCTTGCACTAGTACCAGAACAAAGTTTAGACACTGGAAGTTTATTTTACACTCGTACTGAAGATTTATGCCCTCATGCAGGGGCTCTAAGCCTCAGGACTAGATCACTATGTTATTGTATTAGGATATCGATTCTTGTACCGAAACAAAGATTCCTACACCACGTTTTCAAATTCCTCTTATAAGGAAATAAAGAATGTGTTAACTTAGAGAAAGAGTTTGCAAAGGTGAACAAAACTTTGAAATAACTTCCTCCAATGAAAAGATGCTTCAACCAATCTCAATCTTTAAAATAAGAATTAATTTCTAAAGTCAAAGCATAATTTTCTTCAATCAAGGAACTCCTTCATGCAACTAAAGAAATCATCTAATTGCGACAACAAGCTTCAACCCTGTAATAGTTATTCACACAAATCTGATCTACATTTGTAATCTTCTTAGCTCAGCAATATTTTCTTTAAAATAATTAAATATGAAGTTTGATCCCTACCTGAAAAGTATGAAGTGCAAGTACAGGTTAATGTGTTATAACATCATTTATTCTCTAATTACCAAAGCATATCTAATTCAAGATATCAAGAACACTTCGGAATCTTACTGTAATGAACCAAAGGAATCAATCTGCGAAACTGTAAATGCACTAGTGCAGGAATGCATGCTTGCACAATCCAAGCAGAAAGAATGCTAAGCTTTGAAGAAAAGAAATCACAAAGGATAAAATCAAACTTAGTTAAGCATGCACACCACGGATCCATCACACAGTCATTATAAATGAAATCAAACCTGGACATTGTGGAAGAATGAAAACGTCTATTTAATTCACACCTTGCATTAAACAAAATCAATACACCTTTAACACAAAAGAAGAATGCGAGGAAGAATGAGTTGGGTTGGCTAGGCCCTAGCCAACCAACCTGTTTCCCTGTTTAAGAAAATTGGAAATTCAACTCTCAATGACGCATCAACGCAAGATTGAAATAACATGGTGCAATCCCTTTCTATTAATAATCAACAAATGTACATAATGAGTTAAAATCCCCCAGAATGAGGGCGATACTAGCAAAATTACAGAAGACCAAAATTATAGTATCCTTGCTATAGCTATCGCTCACTACCATTTTATATCTGATTCCTATATTATATACATCCTTTCAGGCGTGCGGTCGTAACCAAATTACACCCAGGCTTACAATCTGAGCCTTTTGGCCATAACAAAATTCTAATCTTGAGCATTCGATTGATGACCTAATCTCCATCATATCCCTGACTTATCTTTGCTCTGAGCCCAACTTGAGATGACTGATCTGGAACAAGGTGTCCGCGTTAGGTAGTGATTTGTCACAATAGTTTACGATTCGCCATTGGTGCAGGAATCCTACCTGCACTTGACCATGCTAACAAAATGATAAATACGTTGCTTATCAAATACTTTAGGAAAGGAAATATTAGTTGCAAATAATATTAAAGGTATAAAATCAATAAAAACAATTAATTAAGAACATTTGTAACCCTTAAATATGGAATATAAAGCTAGTGCAAGAAATGCATGATTATTGGAATAGTGCAAGAATAAGGAGGTTGCAAGGTTAAAATAGAGGTCCAAGGTTATGATTTTGAAGTGGAAAAGAGGTTAAAAATGAAGCAATTTAGCCTACCAACGGTGCTAGTCGACATACTTGGAATTTGGCTTCAACTACTTGGGTGATTTACATCTGGTCAGTTGTTGGTTTCAAGAGGCATATGTGTTGGCCCTGCTTCAAGCAATGTTGTTGAATATACTGCTATTGTTAACTTACTATCTGAATCAATATCTCTTGGTATTTATTTGTTAGTAGTATACTTGGATTCACAACTGGTGGTTTCTCAATTAAACAACATCTATCGTGTGAAAGATCCTGATTTATATTGCCAATTTCTAAGAGTGCGCTTATTACAAATATCAATTAATTTTGTCTCATTTATTCATATTCCACGATAAAAAAACTCATTTATTAATTCCATAGATAATCAAGCATTATATTGGCATATTAATCATTCATCACATTATAAATAAATAATAATAATAAATCCTCTTTATATATGATGATCACATCATGAAACCGTCTGTATATAGATAGAAGTTTTATGTTCAAAATATTATACAAAATCGGGACAAAATGTCCTACAATATTAGGGCTTAAGCCCAATCATGTCTATAAAAAATATAGACATATCTAATCTATATCTATGGGTCTAGCTCCAGATGTGCATATGTGAAGAAGATTATGGTAGTAGCCACCTATCAGAAGAGTCACACCCAATCTCGTGGTACTCTTACCATGCATCTCTACATAGCCTTTGGTAGATCCTCTATCACTGCCATAGGTACCTGGTTAGTCAATCTCTCCAACTTTCTATGTACGGTATGGAGGAGTCTCTCAGTCTCATCTGCGACACTCTCCGCATCTCTTCCACAATGCCTATGCTTGGGTAGACCCTCAGGTCTTACCAGTCCCACATCCGTATCATGATCAGACAATTTTGTAAGAATTTTTGTCTCATAAACAAGAATTTCAATTCATAATTTTTGAAATCCAAAAAAATCAAATAACTTTAAAAACATAAAAATAATTTTACCAATGGAACTCCATGCAGCGTTAGGTGGAAGCACTAGATCTACATTCGCTCTGAAGTCCATGCCTAAATAGGGGTAGTCCTTGATGGAAATAATTTTTTGTTACCAGCAAAGGAAAAACTCGTCATCAAATGTTGTTGCTGATGGTAGAGAAAACTTTGGGTCGAAGTCCTGGTATCCTCTCAAAAAAGAAAGTGCAAAGGATAATACCATACCCAGAGTGTTTGGTATTACTCTTCTTAATAGAAGTGAGTTGTTTTTTTAGATTAATTAGGAGGGTTGTACACCAATCAAAGACCGTGGGGAGGGAAATCGACTACTAGGCTCATTGTAACACGCGATGCTTGATGCAATGAAGCTGATTCTACTACCCTCACAATGGTAAAAATGAGAATTATGAGGGGCAAACTCTCCACTTTCTTGATCGGGATCTGTGTCCCTACCTTCTCATTGTTCATGGCGAAATATATGTGAATGTAATCATCTACGTTGAGGCTTCCTCGAGCCTTCCCTTGAAAGTTTACTGGCTCTTTTCTTCGAGAAAGTCCAAAGATGAAGTAGATATATTCTAATTCAATTCACAAGGGCATTTAATCAATCATAAAATAATCCTATTTTGGAGCCTCGTAATTCACAAGCATCTCCATCAACCTTGTTTTGGTTTTCATATTTGGCATTTTGAAAAATTTAAATAATCCACACCCTCTCAATGCATCCAGTACCAATGGATCATTCCTTACTTCATTGTCTACTGCACTTTTCTCTCTTTCCTTCCATGCGATATTCATCCTGCGATTCAAGAATTTTTATCCATTAAAATTCAAAATATAAAAAATTTCACTGCGCACATGCGGGTTCACTTCATATGTAGTCGTGTATAGGCCTTACTGATACATGACTTCAATATGCCCAACCCACGTACGAGTAGAGTAAAAATCTAAAAACAAATTCCCTACGGTAAAATTGTTGAAAAATACTTGAAACACATAAAAATTCATTGAAAGATCAAATTTGAGGATTACCTGGAAGTTTGGTAGTTGTTCTGGCCAAGAAATAGTGTGGTTTGTAGTTGTTGTTTTTTTCTCCAGAGTTCTCTCTCAATTTTTCAAAACAAAAAATGAGGTTTGTTGAGTCAAAAGGTCTATTTATAACTTATAATTTCAAAACACTTTTAAAAACCCAATTTTACAAAGTTTATGTTTTATTTTTAATTTTATAAACTTTGTGACCGTTTGGCTTTGAGTGCTAGGATATGCTATCTTTCAAGTTAAATTGAATACTTTGAGATTTTTTCTGCCACTTAGATTCCATGACCATTGACCCGTCATGGAAGGTATCATTTTCGTCACTGGCATATAGGTTAGGGAAGTTCACTTTTTCCATTACATTATGCATTCTAGCCTCCATACTGCAATATGTTGCCATAGGGTCGACCCTATTATCACCAAAATAAGAGTTTACATTGTTCCTAATCATGGCATTAGATAAGTGTCAGGTCATCATATGTTTTAATGGGTAGGTGATAGGTTAAGAGTCTCAAAGGTCTCATTTTCATATCCAAATAAAGCTTAACAACCCTATTTCATGTCTCAAAAATCTCACATGTTGTTTAGAACCCATATCTTAAAACATTTTAAAAACTGTGTTGAAAAAGAGCATACACATCAGTTTCGTAGCGCGCTATGAAATTGCTGAAGGTGAACTTTTTTTTAATTAATTAATTTATTTATTTTCCTGTTTTTAGAAGTCAGGTTCCAAGGGGGTTCCTGAGCAATATAAAACTCATTTTTGAAAAATGAAAGAGGTTTTTCTTCCCAACATTATTAAATACAAAAACCTCTCTCAGTTTCTTTACATTCATTATTATGTGGGAGAAATTAATGACCCAACTTGCGCTATAAAACTACTGAAAGTCATTGAGAGAAGAACTCAGTTTTCTGGTTTTAGTAGTTCACTTCATGATCCGTTTCTGGCCACATGCGAAAGTATTTTGGAATTCTGAAGGATTTTTCTCTTCATAACATTTCCAGCTACAATAACCTATCTCACTTGGTTCATAAGTGTTACCAGTTGGGAGATACAAGGCTTTCTTTGAAGCCATATTTCTAGAAATCAGAATTTTCCAATTTTATACATGATGTTCAAAGACAGTTTCTGGGTAGTAGGAGAGGTATTGCAAAAAACCAAGAGAGGTTTTTGTTAAAGAAAACATGGTTTCCAAAAACCTCCTTCAGTTTCTAAAAATACATTTTGGATAAGGAGATAAAATCTCTGTCTCAACACCTATTTTTTAGGGCTAAAGAGGCAAATTGAAGATTTTGAAATTCAACTAACAAAGTCTGAAGGTCAGCTACAACAGAGATGAACAAAGCAGTGGAAGGGAACGGTTCTATGGAAGTGATAACACATGTCACTTGTCTCAAAAAGTTGAAATTTCCAGCAAAATGGTTTGAAGATCATCAATAAAGGTAAAGTCATAATTGCAGAAAACAGATTTCCTGGTTTTCAGGGCAGTTAGGTCATGGAATAGCAGGGTTTATAACAAGACTGGAGACATCACCAAATTCGACCTCATGAGCTTGTAGGTAGTAAAGGATTAATTGAAGACTAGATAAGGTTGTCAGAAGTATATTTAGGAGTTTTAGTCCTACTTGAATTAGGACTCTTCAAAGACAGTTAAGTTGTCATTTTGTAATTAATAAGCCTGTTTTATTGTTAGAATAGGTGTCTAGGATAGGAATTCGAATTCCTCTGATGGTGGATCATAGAATCCAAGGTTGTAAAGCTATATATGAAGCAAGAGGTTGAATTAGCAAGGGGGTGGAGACTTTTTGTCCTAGATGCTGCTTTATGTGAAGGAATATAATCAGTAATACAAAGAGGTTTTCTTGAACAAAATTGAGTTTATATAGGGTTTAATCCTTTCTTGATCTATATGTTATTTTAATTACTTGTAGTAGATATTATTATTAATACTCAGAATTCATAATCTAATGCTCTGACTTCCTTTAACAATAATATGACTGTGTTTTATCTTTGAACCACCAGCACTAGATTACATTGCTATTATTCAGAATTCACAACCATGTGCTCTGATTTCTTTTAGTAATGGAATGATTATGTTGAGTAGTAAATCTCATTTTTATTACTCAAAATTCATAATCTTATGCTTTGAATTCATTTAGTAATGAGATGACTGTGTTTTTTTCTGAATCTTGTGAGTAAACCACCTTTGAACCATCAGCAGTAGATTTCATTAATATTACTTCGAATTCATAACCCTATGCTCTGACTTCCTTTAGTAATGGAATGACTCTTTTGACCTATGTTATTGAGTGATTTTCTTTGTTTAAGAACCTTATTTGTCTCAACTTTCATGTCAAGAAACCTTGCCACTGAATTTATTGACTTGTTGACTCCATAGCCGAATGGTAGCAAGCCTTCATCTTTTCAACCTACAAACACACCAAAATAAGATAGAGTTAGCCATGTATACTATCATTAATCAATATCATTAACCCTTGAGAGAGCCCTCTCAGCATGAGGAGGCTAAGCTTTAGCTAAGAGATTTGTTTGAAAGAGTTACTCAGAGTCTACTTGATCAACAGCCTATCAAGGTCAGATTTTGTGATAACATTTTGGTGCGTCTGCTGGGAGTATGAAGATTACTCATTCCCAAAATCAAGAAGTTGAACTTCTTAAGGTAGCAGGAGCTTAGGAGGCTGTTTGAGGCTACATCTACCTTGGTGACTCCACACATCAAATAAAAAATTGGAAGGTGACTCCACTGCTAGAAGATCAGTAGCTTGATGAAGTTTCAAGAAGAGTGCCATTGCAAGAATGAATGCCAGGTATGCCCCTATGAATCGGTCTCATATCCCTAGTTTTCCAAATCCTATGCCAAAGGTCGAATGATTAGATGATTTTCTAATATTCAAAGATGAAAAGAAAGACAATGTTTCTCTTCATTTGGTTAGGTTCCATATGCATGTACGCAGTCTTAAGGTTCAGTTCCCTGAAGATTGTCTCATGAAGATGTTTATGAATACTTTAGAAGGAAAAGCATGGTCTTCGTATAAAGGTTTGGAAAATGGTTCAATATATTCTATGAGATGTATAAAGAGTTTCATCCCTCCTTATTGATGGTCAAAGGTTGTTGTAAACATTCTGTGAGTTTTATTCAATATTTGGAGGATTGTTATGATGATGATGAATTCATGGATGAAGAAATTTTAGAGGGTCTTCATAACAATACATTTCAACACCAAGAAGGAAGGATAACATCCCATGAAATGAAACATGAAAATAAGCAGGGGTTTACTTATGAAAACCATGTTACATCCTCTGAGATTAATGTAAAGATGCAGTAAACTTGCTAGTCTTTTGATCATAAAGAGTATGAAAATCATTGCAAACACCAAGAAGAAATACTGGAAGATAGCTTTTATAACCCTCAGACAGAGGAAAAAGGTTGATTTTTTATGTCATACTTTGTAGTATTCTAAATCAATGAATGATCATAATAATGAGGAAAATTACATTGTTTGTGGGAATCATTCTGAAAAGCAGTTGGATAACATATCAAAGTAATCTTGTGTGGCTGAGAATCAGTTGTCTGAAGATATAGAATGTTATGATGATCATCAAACTAATCATTTATTTTTTGACCCTATTTACTGTTCATATTTCCAGTTATATTTTGATCTTAAAGATTAGTTACATCTCATGCTGCCTCGGTTATTTCAGTATCATGCTTATTTTTGGTTCAAGAACAGTCAAGAGATTCAAGTGTCAGATCAAATCAATGATTGGCTTCATCGGAAGTTTCATGTTCCTTGAGCTACAAATGGAGGTTGTAGCTAATAGGGTAGGTAGGAGTATGTGAATAAGCTCAAATCTAAAACAGAGAGCTTAAGCCTGAGTTGAAGGCCCAACAACTTGAAGAAGATGCTTGTCGAATCAAATAAAAGTATTTCCATTTTACCAAAAAATTGATAGAACTGGAGCTACGAGTTCTTAGTGTGCCACAGGGGTACACTATCCCAAGTGGAGCCACTGTTATCACCAAAATAAGAGTTTACATTGTTCCTAATCATGGTCTTAGATAAGTGTCAAGTCATCATATGTTTTAATGGGTAGGTGATAGGTTAAGAGTCTCAAAGGTTTCATTTTCATATCCAGATAAAGCTTAACAACTCTATCCCATGTATCATAAGTCACACATTCTATTTAGAACCCATATATTTAACCATTATGAAAACTGTTTTGAAAAAGAGCATACATAGTAGTTTCGTAGTGCGCTACAAAACTACTAAAGGTGATTTTTTTTTTTTTTTTTTGAAGTCAGGTTCCAAGGGGGTTCCTGAGCAATCTAAAACTCATTTTTGAAATATGAAAGAGGTTTTCATTCATAACATACTTAAATACAAAAAATCCTCTCAGTTTCTTTAAATTCATTATGATGTGGGAGAAATTAATGACCCAACCTGCGCTATAAAACTGCTGAAAGTCATTGAGAGAAAAACTTTGTTTTCTAGTTTTAGTAGTTCACTTCATGATCCGTTTCTGGTCACATGAAAATGTAGTTTGGAATTATGAATGAGGTTTCTCTTAATAATATCTACCTATACAATAACCTATCTCACTTTCTTCATAAGTGTTACCAGTTGGGAGATAAAAGGATTTCGCTGAAGCCATATTTTCAGAAATCAGAATTTTCCAGTTTTATACATGATGTTCAAAGACGGTTTCTGGGCAGTAGGAGAGGCACTGCAAACAACCAAGAGAGGTTTTTGTTCATGAAATTTTTTTAAAAAAATCCTCCTTCAGTTTCTCAAAATAAATTTTGGATAAGGAGATAAAAGTTCTGTCTCAACACCTATTTTTCAGGGCTGAAGAGGCAAATTGAAGATTTTGAAATTCAACTAAAAAAGTCTAAAGGTCAGCTACAGTAGAGATGAACAAATAAGTGGAAGGGCATGGTTCTATGGAAGTGATAACACATGTATTTTGTCTCAAAAATTTGAAATTTCCAACAAAATGGTTTGAAGATCATCAATAAAGGTAAAGTCATAATTGCATAAAATAGATTTCCTGGTTTTCAGGGCAGTTAGGTCATGGAACAACAGGGTTCATAACAAGGCTGGAGACATCACCAAATTCAACCTCATGAGGTTGCAGGTAGCAAAGGATTAATTGAAGACTAGATAAGGTTGTTAGAAGTATTTTTGGGAGTTTTAGTCCTACTTGAATTAGGACTCTTGAAAGACAATCAATCTATCATTTTGTAATTAATAAGCCTGTTTTATGGTTAGAATAGGTGTCTAGGATAGGAATTCGAATTCCTTTGATGGTGGATTATAGAATCCAAGGTTTTAAAACTATATATGAAGCAAGAGGTCAAATTAGCAAGGATGTTGGAAACTTTTTGGCCCAGCTGCTGCTTTATGTGAAGGAATACAATCAGTAATACAAAGAGGTTTTCTTGAACAAAATTGAGTTTAGATAGGGTTTAATCCTTTCTTGATCTATATGTTATTTTAATTACTTGCAGTAGATCTTGTTGTTAATACTCAAAATTCATAATCTAATGCTCTGAATTCCTTTAACAATAAGATGACTGTGTTTTATCTTTGAATCACCAGCAATAGATTACATTGCTATTATTCAGAATTCACAACCATGTGCTCTAATTTCTTTTAAATGGAATGATTGTGTTGAGTAGTAGATCTCATTGCTATTACTCAGAATTCATAATCTAATGCTTTGAATTCCTTTAGTAATGAGATGACTGTGTTTTTTCTAAATCTTGTGAGTAAACCACCTTTGAACCATCAGCAGTAGATTTCATTACTGTTACTCAGAATTCATAACCCTATGCTCTCACTTCCTTTAGTAATGGAATGCCTCTTTTGAACTATGTTATTGAGTTTATTGTCTTTATTTAAGAACCTTATTTGTCTTAGCTTTCATGTTAAGAAACCTTGCCACTAAATTTATTGACTTGTTGACTCCATAGCCCAATGGTAGCAAGCCTTCATCTTTTCAACCTACAAACACACAAAACCAAGATAGAGTTAGCCATCTATATTATCATTAATAAATATCATTAACACTTGAGAGAGCCCTCTCGGGCTGAGGAGGCTAAGCCTTAGATAAAAGATTTGTTTGAAAGAGTTACTCAGAGTCTACTTCATCAACAGCCTATCAAGGTCAGATTTTGTGATAACAGACCCCATTATGTTATGATTCTTAAAACCATTTTCACTCGCCGAATTATAAAATCATGACATGATGGTAGAGCCTTCCTTTACATGGGCTTACTAGTTAGATCCTCGCTAACATATGTTTCCCATGTTGCAAAGATTGAGTAGGCTCAGGAGTCCTGTTTAGTCCTGCCATGACTTTTGCGATGAAGCTTCATTCTCCTTCTTCTTTGCTATCTTTTTGGCTTTATACCCTAGAGGCTTCCACATGTTGAGTTGTACTACTACATTGCATGTTGACTATTTGTACCTTTTTTCCTTAAGCCGACTTCACTTAGACTCATGTATAAGCCACTTTTTGACCATTTATTTCTGCAAAATCAACCCTGCAATCACTTAGCCTCTGCAACTTGACACCTTTTTCTCGCGGAAATAACATTCCTTTGAGTGTCATTGACCAGTTTCGTCACCTTGCATTGAGCATAGGAATGTTCCCCTCACAGGAACTACATCATATGTATCTGGACACTTGTTTTTTCCACTGTACCATAGGCATTCTTTTATTCTCTTTTAGGCTTTCCAAATATGAAAAAGAAAAAAAATTATATATTCCAAAAAAGAGCAGGAACGAGACTTTACTTCCATGATTGATGGAAGTAAGAGTAAGTTGTGTGACCCTTGAACAAATCACTCAAAGCAAGTCTTTCCTCCATCAGGATGGGCTCTAGTTTGACTTAGGAGAGTCATAACCTTGTTGTTGAGTAAGTACCCCTCTAGTTGGTTATCTCTTCGAATCATATGGAGAGTTTGTTTATGCCTCTTGCATGAAAACCTTATACAAAGTTATCATATGCTGCCATACAGTCACATTTGAGTCATGACTTTGTTCAAGGGAAGTAAACTTGAGTCGAATTTTATGGGGTGTCCCTTGACTCATTTTTCAATTGGCCATACCCAATCTGTTAGAGTTATGTTCAGTATCACATAAGCTATTTGGTCCTTTGATTATGTTGGTTAAGAAGGTCTCCATTGAATTCTTGTTGATGGGTCTGCTCTTATCGACTTCGACAAATTGCTCTGAGAGTAGCCCTAGAGTCGCACCTTGGCCCTATTTCCATCATTAATAGGTGACCTTGTGCTCAACATTGATCAATATCATGGGTCTTTGACTGAGTGGTTTCCCTTGTGTTCAACGTCAGCTTACATGATCACACATTGGGATTCATGCAGTACCTTGGTTTCCATTTGACCTTATTGGTGGATTCCTCACCTTTGTGTCAGCTTTAATTATTGGTTGGTTCTGAGGGTTTCTATCATGCACTAGCCACATCTTATGTACACCGGAAATGTGCTTCATTATGGTTACTTCATCTTTCTTCATCTGATTCCTTCCACATTATTGGCCTGTGGGTTACACTCATTCTGGATTGATGTAGGATTCATTAATGTCTTCCTTCGACTAGATATTTTCCCATCGACTCCAAATCATTGCTCTGGGAATAAGATCTAGAGTCCTTTTTTAGTAACTTAGGGTTTGCAGTCATTAGTGGAAGACTCCTTCACTAACGACATTGAGAATACATCATGTCTTCTAATATATAGACTCTATCAAGTGTTTGACTTCAACTCATTTATTCACACTTGTTAGATTGTATTGGGGTACCTTGACTCTCATCATCATTATCAGTGAGTTGTCTTGCATTTGTAAATGATATACATCAATGACCACTAATCAAATGATTTCTCATTTGGTGGTAGGTGAAGACCTCAGGTTGCATCAACATTTCATGGTTCACTTATCAGTCCCTCCATTTTACTATCAGTGACACCATCCACCTTATATGTTGCAGTTCATCACAATAGCATCTTATATGTTGGCACCCGAGTTGCATGCAGTACCATTATTCCACTTTTTGACTTGGTAATTTTGAGGATCATTTATATGACTTTAGTGATCAAATATCTACTTCATTGTCATTTATCAATTCTTCTATATGTGATATTGTGGCATGGCCTTGATATCTACTTTTGTGGATATGATCATATGATCCACTATGTATTTCTCAGTTTCCTTTATACTTGTATACATATTGGATCCACTCTACAATTGATCTGCATATATTCTTTACTATCTATGAGCATGGGTATTCCCACCTCCGGCATGAGCTTTCTTTCTGGTCTTTTCCATTGGTTTGGCAGGTTGGAATCTGGTGATCTCCTTCCAAGTCCTCACATCATTTTTTCTATACACTAAATACATTTCAGCCATGATGTACCCCTTCTAACCTCATATATTAGGGGGCATCTTTTATAGCATCATTTATCACCTTATATACTTGATGCTCTGAGTCATGGCCTTGGGTAGCCCTTTCCCTTCACACTTGGTCCAATTATTAAAAAACATTATTTTAAATTCCATACATGACTTTGCCCTTCCAAAAATGTGTGCACACGCGGATTCAACTATACCCAACCTGCATATATGATTTAAAATGTGAAAAAAATATAAAATCCCTATTTTTTGGGTAGGTTTTACAGGTTACACTGGAAGCCTACCTACAGGGGTCCATGGCCTAACTATATCCCACCTGCAAAATTGTATTGAGGTGATCTAAATACACCTCATGGGGAAGGCCTAAGGGGAGAGAAAGATATGATATTGACATTATATCCAATTATTTCCTGATCAAGTCTGATTTATCCTTGTGCCTCCTACACTCCCTGCTATAGGAAACCCCTTTTTCCCCATTTAGATGTCCATCTCCTTTATATGGAATCCATGTGTATGGATTTGAAAGAGGATCGTTGAGGCTTGGGCTGGATGATCCAGAGGAAGGTTTCACTTAGAGCTGTGGACGAATAAGGTTGTATTCTTCCATATTCTTTTGTAGTCACCAATAAAGAAGCTTTGTCTTGTTCTTGATGTTATGATCTTAATGCTTTAATTCATGTTTTAATCTAAATTATGTATGATTTCATGATTTATACTTATATGCTTATATGATATAACATCTATATCACGAACATGCTTTGAACTACTACTAGTATATATGCTTTTCTTGGATGAGTTGCAAGTTTTGAAGCATTGGAGGAAGCAAAGGGTTTGGAACATAAGGGAAAGACCTCAAAAATAGGACCTTTAGGTAGTATCTCTTCTTCCTACTTTAGTAGTTTAAGAATTAAGACTGCTTGTCTTCTTACTTCTCTTTGGTGTATGCCCTCCGATCTGTTGGGGTGCTCAACCCATACCCTAGGGTGTATTATTCCATAGTAGATACATAGAAACAAGAGAGCTTCACACAAATTTTGAACCCTTAAACTATTACAAATGATGAAATATATAGATAACTACATCTTCAAATTTTTGCAAAATTCTAGTTAACAAATTCTATCAATAGAATAAAAAGATTCAATTAACCACGATAAATTTGGAACTATTGAAACAAATTTGGAATTACTTTACTCTTCTGCAACTTTGATAAACTATTTGGAATGCCACCTGATCACTGATAATCTCTATCTTGTTGATGCTCAAATATTTGAATATACCATCTATCTGAGAAACTTCTTCTTGGATATACTCAACTAATCTCCTGAATGATGTAGTTGCCAAATATGTTGTCACTAAATATGAGATATATTGTTAGTTAATTTCTTCCTTAAAAAATTTTGACGTCACTTATTTATTTTACCTACTAGAAATCATCTCTTCATATATTCTACTAGGTTTAAACAAGCTAGACTTGTTGCAACATTTCCAGACCATATTCCTCTATCTCTAGATACTTTTTCATTTTCCTCCAATGAGAAATTTGTGCATAAATGAAGAGAACAATACCAAGTATATTTTTGATAAAAAATCATTTGTGGACTACAAACATTTACACACATCCACTACCTATTTTATTTATGTCTACAATTTGAGTGATATATATGATAGTTGGATCAAAAGAAACTATAAGGACCTTGATCTCATGACTTGGTATTGCATTTAAATATTTGGATCCAACACCCAACACTCAATGACCATGGATATTGACACATTTTTGTCAACATTTAAACTTTGTAGCATGGAAGCTTGGCATCCATGTGCTTATTTTGGACATTTTTCCTTTAGTAGTTCATGACAACGTATGTCAAAATGTGATGATGAAACCCTAAGAATTGACGGAAACCATGAGAA
Source organism: Pinus taeda (assembly GCA_000404065.3). NCBI lineage: Eukaryota > Viridiplantae > Streptophyta > Pinopsida > Pinales > Pinaceae > Pinus > Pinus taeda. The sequence goes on along the minus strand of APFE030946119.1, from coordinate 19,419 downwards.
TTTTTTTTGCAAGAACCATTGTTTTGTAATCATTGAGAATTGAACACATGGCATGCTGAATTTTCCCATACGGAAGTTGAAATGTAAATTTAACTTCTTTCTCTTAAAAATATGTAATTGTTGATGGTTGTTGATCTAATATAGGCTAATGATCTTGTCTCTTCCCTTTTGGTGTTGAACTTGGTGTCTTTAGGAATTCACGATGATGTGTTGACATTTGATAATGCTTGGCACACTTGTTTTCTAACTATAGCATTCTAAAATGATGATTTTTTTTACCAAGAACTATCCAAAACCCTAAATAAAATTCTCATTGAAAATGCTTGTAGTGTTTCATGTGGAGACTTATGTCAGTACACCATCAAGTGTTCTAGATTCTATATTCAACTTCCTCCATGGCACCTTGTATTGGTGATCTCCCCATTTTGAAATGGTATGCATTAATCACTTTATTTTGAATTGGCAATGCCTTTGTTTATATCGGAGTCACCATATGCTACCTTTTGATTTGGCAGTTTCTTTTACTTATATAGTTATAATGAGTATTGTAAAATTATGTTACAACACTTGTTTAACATTGGCAAATCGATGTTGTATTAGGACCCTAATCTGAAATGTCAACATAGGAGAACTGATTTCAAAGAAATATTGCATGTGATAACACCCTTCTCACTCTCCAGTCCACACTCACTCTCTTGTACTTTGATTGTCTCTCCCCCCTCAAAGTGTTTTTTATTTCCATTTCATACAAGAATATATCTCATAACTAAGTCCCAAAAAATTGAGTCTATTTTTCCAGTAATCTCATATTTTAGCTAACCCTATCTTTTACATAGAAAATTAATGACAAATCACTTTAACTCCTTAACAATACAATTTTTTCTAGATATACTAGAAAATATTACAAATCAAGTAAATTAGGGAACCAACTCCCTTAGTAAATGGAAATTTGGTCTAAGGAGGTAAAAGATGAACTTTTCTAGTAGATGCTCCTGCATCAAGCACCTGGGGAAGAAAATTATTTTTCATCAATTCCTGAACACTTTTACCATAATTGATAATATTTGTTATTGTCTTCCATGTAATATATATTGGTTATTGCTTCCATTTAATTAGATATTGAATATACTTTTTACCTATGGTTTTCCTAACTATTTTCTGACCCAATATTTCTTCAATTTCTTTATTTTAGGTAGTTATTTCTTCCACTATTTGGTATTATCTTCATCACTTATAGGTGCATATTCTATAACATTGTTTGGTTCCTTGAAGAGGTATAGGTCTGCTACATTGAAAATTGATGATACTCCAATGTCCTTATGGAGTTCTAATTCACAGGCATTGGAAGAAAATTTACTTAAAATTTTACATGGACTAATTTTCTTCAGATTAAGTTTTTTATATGTCCCAATAGGAAACCTTTCATTTCTCAAATACACCATTTTGAACCTTATCCAAATTCAATTGTAGGGCAGGGGATTTTATTATAGTATTTATGCATTTAAACACCTTTTCACCCTATTAGGCCCAAGCTCCTACCATTAGAACACATAAATACAAAATACATCTTTAAGGGAGAAGAACTAACCTTTTCTTCAACATCTCCCTATGGGCCTCTCTCCTATGGGGATCTCCTTCAGGTAATCTCTTAGGTTTCGAACTTCAAAGTCTTGTTGTCTTCTTTTTATGTTTCCTCTTTGTTTGTAGTTGTTGTTGTTCTTGTGTAATTGTTATTAACTCTTTCCTATAATTACTACATACCCACTACAAATTATTCACCATTTGCACTCCTGAGTTCTTTCTTTCCCAAACTCCATACACCCTCGTATGGTGCATTCTATACAAGATCTGAAATGGACTCATGAGTCTTCTACTACTATTAGGAGAGTTATTATAAGAAAAATAATCTTGAGAAAGGACCTGATCCCAATTTTTTGGATTCTCACATACCAAACTTCTCAAGATGTTTCCCAAACATCCAATCACCACCTTTATTTGTCCATTTGTCTATGGGTGGTAAGTTGAATTATAATTTAAATTGGTTGCTAGTTTCTTCCAAAAGGTCCTCCATAAATTATCTACAAACTTTGTATCCCGATCTGAAACAATTGTTCTAGGAAAACCATGCAACCTCACAATATCTTTAAAAAATAAATTTGCAACACTAGTTGCATAAGTGGTTTTTGTGCAAGGTATAAAATGGGCCATTTTAGAAAACCTATCTACAACCTCAAAAAAATAATCATTACTTCTTTGTGTTTGAGGTAATCCCAAAAAAAATCCATGTTGACAGGATACCAAGGCTTTCTTGGAATGGGCAGTGGCTAGTACAGTCCTGTATTATGACTTCTTCCCCTAGCATACAAGCAAAATCTACACTTTTCAACAAGTATTTTTTCCTCAGCTTGCATACTTGGCCAATAATAAAAATAATTTAACGAAGCAAAGGTTTTATCAGTCATAAAGTGTCATAATGGCCCTCCATTGTATTTCTTATTTATTAAATTATTTCTCATGGATAATTTGGGTACACAAACTTACTATTCTTGAAAAAAAACCTTCTTGAATCATATAGCTTGACCACCAAGTTTTGTTTACATTGATTGGATTCTCATAGGATGCATATGCTTCTTTGAAATCTGCATCATTGTTGTAAATATCCTTTAGTTCATCAAATCCTAAACATTCACTTGAGATTCTTGTAGAATTAAATTAATTCTACTTAAGGCATCTACTACTTTACTCGATGAATCAATGGTATGTTTGATTGCAAAATTAAAATTCTACATAAATTCAATCCATTTTACATGCCTCTAATTTAACTTCTATTGGTTGTTAGTAAATTGGAGAGCATGGTTATTAGTGTAGAAGCCAAATTCCCTAGGCACAAGGTAATGTCTCCATTTATTCAAATCCTAAACTATAGCATAAAATTCTTTATCATAGAAAGAGTACCTTTGTTTTGCTTCATTTAATTTCTCACTAAAATAAGCAATTGGTTGCCCTTCCTCACTTAAAACTGCTCCAATAGAAACTCCACTCGCATTTGTTTCAACTTGAAAAAAATATTGAATTCTGGAAGGGCCAAAATAGGTTACGATGTGAAATTTTGCTTCAACAACTTAAAATTCTTGTTTTTTAATGATTCAATTGAATGGTTGGTTACTTTCTTTGGTGGTTTCCATAACAGGTGCACAAAGGATGCTAAAATTCTTAATGAATTTTATATAAAAACTCTTGAGGAGATGAAAACTTCTTACTTCAAAAATACTCTTTGGAACATGAAATATTCTGGATCCATTTTTAGACCATCTTCAAAAATGACAAAGCCTAAGTATACTAATTCCCTTTTCATAAAAGTAAACTTTTTCAAATTAATCAATACATTTTCCTGCTGCAAAGTTTTTAAAACTAATCTAAGATGTATCAGATTATCTTCCTTTGTTTCACTATAAACTAGAATGTCATCCAAATAAACAATGACAAATTTACATGTAAAAACATTAGGGAATTTGTTCATTAACCTAATGGAAGTACTAGGTGAGTTAGTAAGACCAAAAGGCATCAATAACCACTGATATAGTCCATTGTTGGTATTAAAGGTTTTTTTTTTTCCATTCATCCCATTCTCTTATTTGAATTTGGTGGTACCCACTCTTTAAATCAATTTTAGAAAAAATATCTAACACCACTCAAGCAATTAATCTAGTCATCAATGTGTAGGAGAGGAATGTGTACCTAATTGTTATTTTATTGATGGCCCTTGAATCAATGAACATACTCCATTCATTATCCTTCTTTGGAATAAGAATAGTTGGAATAGCATGCAGGCTTAATCTTTCCCTGATAAGACCCTTATCTAATATCTCTTGTACTTGTTTCTTTATATCTTCATTTCCTTGAGGAGCCATTTTATAGGTTTCCTTGTTTGGAATATTTTCTCCCAAAATTAAATCTATATGATGAGTGATGCTCCAAACAGGGGGTAATTTTTTTGGTAATCCATCAACAATTATATCGATGAAATCATCCAAAATAACCTTGACTTCATCAGGAAAATCATCTAGACCAGTGTTAGTAAGAATCAACCTGGGTTTACTAATCAAAGCAAAATGTAAGTATTCCTTCTTAACCTCTTGTAATAGATCCTTACCACCCATCAACAATACACTAAGACCAAATTCCTCTTTGACTCCTTTATCTGTAAAAGGTAACAATGTGTGTTTATGATCATCCTTTTCAAGGGTATATGTGTTCCTTTTTCCATCAAGGATATCCTTCCAATCGAATTGTCATGGCCTTCCCAACAAGATGTGGCAGAAATACATGGGTAGCACATCACATAATATTTCATATTTATATCTCCCAATCTGAAAATCTACTTTACATTGTTTATTCACTAAGATTTTATGACCCTTTTGCAACCAAGACACTTTATAAGGAGTAGGGTGTGTTGTCCATTTTAAATCTAGTTTCTCTACAATATTTGTAGAAACAAGATTGTCTATACTACCACTATTAATTGCAATCTTATAACAGTTACCTTTTGACTTGCATGTGGTCCTAAACAAACTTTTCCTTTGAGTTGGATCCTTAGCTTCTTTCTCTTATTTAATTAAAACTCTTTTCATCAACAATGATTCTCTTACCTCAAGAACTTATTCTTTTTCTATTGTATGTGCAACTTCTTCTTTGGATTCTGTAAGACCTATTGGATTATTTTTTGGGCATTCCCAAGATATGTGTCCCAGCTTTCCACATTTGTAACATTTGGGCCGATAGTCTCTACCTTTGCCTATTCCTCTAGAAAAAATATTCTTCCTCTGAAATCACCTCCTCTCGGTGAACTTCCACTCTCTTCTCTTGGAGATTAAAATATCCCTTTTCTGCCTATTTTTCATTTTCCTCTTGTAGGGATTCTTCATCTATTCTTTTGACTCTCTTCCTAGTGATATTTTCTTCTACTTTTAAAGCAACTTGATAGGCATCCTCTATTGCCCTCAAGGATAATAGATTGATCTCATCCTAAATCTCAAATATTAGACATGTATCTCAAAACTTTCTTAACATCCTCCTCTACATGACTAGCTCTAATATTCAACCTATAAAATTCTCCAATCTATTATTTAACTGTCATAGATTTATGTCTAAGATTTTGCAATTGTATAGAAATATTAAGTTGATAATCCTTGGGCATAAATTTTCCTTAAAATTTTTCCATTGTTTTGTCCAAGTCTTTCATTTTGGATTTTCCTTTCCTCTTTAATTTTTCTTGTACTTCGTCCCACCATAGGGCTACTTGTCCTTTCAGTCTTGTGACAATAAAATTTACCTTTTTCTTCTCATCAATATACTCATAGTAAAAGTACTTATCCATAGTATTGATCTAGTCCAACAATTCATCAACATTCAAGTTACCTTCATAGACAAGTACCTCCAACATTGGTTTAGCAGATATTTTGGCTATCATCTTCAAAAAAAATTCTTCAACATATGCTTCTCCCTCTTCCTCATTGGAAGACTCTTATGCTTCTTCTACCTAATTGACATTTCCCATGTCAACCCCCCTTGTTTGGGTAGTTTCCATTACCTCTAATTTATGTTGAGGGTGTCTCATCTATGCTTGCAGGGCTAAATTGGCTACAAGCCTTCCTCTGCTTGCATCACAAGCTGCTCCTATGGCTCGTCATTTTTTCCTTTCTACCATTTCTAAGAGAAAAAATATGCTATACTTTGATACCAGAAATTGATGCCAACTAGTCTAACTAAATTAATTTCTTCCTTTGTTTTACTCGTTTGAGGGTCTCCTCACAAGTATTAGTACTAATAGTGCTCTCAACCCAATGACAAATCCATTTTATTAACAATGTCGGAAGTCCCAAATTTCTTTAAAAATATGAACCTCAATTTTTTGTCCCTTTAGCACCAAGGCGTAACTTAAAACCACCATACGACCATGGTAAGAACCCAAGGCTTAACTTCAAAGGAGATAAGGATTTTCACCCCCATGGGTTGACACTTTCATGTTATAAATAAATTTACAAAGATACAAAGGTTTGATTTGATCAGGGGTTGTAACACTTTCTTGAGGTAGGATATGCTTTCCTTGCTAGATTGTCCTCTAGTGGTGCTTGTATTTGGTATCTAGTGGATCTAGATGTTCTAGGAGTGATTACCTTTCAACAAGACTAGATGACTGGATATAACCATTACGCCTCAATATGGGGTCCATCCCAGATAAAGGTTTTGATCTATTTGATCCAAGGATCTCAGGGGTTGCTTGGTTACTTGCCCCTTGAATCAACCAATGGCTTGAGGCTAGATGTGGGTCCTATACTAGATGTCATTTAAACTAGATTTAATCTTCCCCTACAGTGATCTAGTTATAACCTTGATTGATTCACGCCTTTGTTGAGCAGGATTACAAAGAGTTAGATATTATCAAATTGATATAATTCTTCATCATGTCAATTCAAAACTTCATTTATTGACAAATTTAGTGTTAAAAATAAAATTTGGTCTAGGTCTACCCTTCACCTCTTATGCGTTGCTCTAAATGAAGCTAACGAGAACTATGCACATTGGATTTCTAGGTTATCCTAAGACCAGTTAAAGGGTTCTGCCAATTTGAAAAAGGATTAACCACATTAATAAACACAAATTGAAGTGATTATAACAAAAGAACCATAGAATGCATAATTGATACATATGAGAATACACAAAAAAAATGAATTGCATTATTTAGGAAAGGAGGATTACATAGGTTTTTCCATCTCGCTCTCCAGTCCACGCTCACTCTCTTATACTCTCACTATCTCTCCCCCCTCAGAGATTTTTATTTTCCATTATATATAATAAAAGCTATCGTAACTAAGTCCCAACAAATTGAGTTTGTTTTTCCAACAATATCTTATTTTAGATACCCTTATCTTTTACACAGCAAATTAATATACCTCACTCTATCTACTTAACAATATAATTTTTCCTAGATATACTAGAAAATATTACAAAATCAAGTAAATTAGGGAACTAAATCCCTTGGTAATTGGAATTTTGACCTAAGGAGGTCGAAGATGAACATGGTTAGTAGATGCTCCTGCATCATATGACCATATTGAAATCACATAACATGAAATTATATAGCATTAATCTCATATTTCACATAAATATTTCCAAAATATGCTCTTCTCACTATAATATTGGACTAGAACATAAACATTGGAAACATGAAACTTCTTTATAGGGTCCATGTGGACTAGGCTAACCAAGATATAATGCCATGTTGTGCGATAATAAGATACCTCAAACATTGTCTTACTCCAAAAAGTGCATATGCCCCCTCACACACCTTTGATTTAACACCCTCCTCCCACACTTACCCAAGCTTACCGGTCCACCCAGGTAAATATGTGACAAAGAGTTACTATGATATGATTCAACTTCCTAAGTACATTTAAGGAAGTGGAACTGATGAACCAAAAAAAAACTGACCATCTTTAGGAGCTTCAGGACCCCTAAGAGCTAACCAACCACTCCAGGTGCCCAACCCCTGAGTTTACTTGCTTTTTCACTGACCTGGGATCTCAATTTCTTCCTTGACAAGGCAAGCTAGTAGCTGTAACCCTCCAATCGATATCATAAGCCTATTTCCCAGTGACTGTAGTTTAATCAGTTTTGTGCCATTGAACCCAAGATCTGAGCCACTTTTTCAGGGCTAGGACCTAGGCCTCTGCCCAAAACTTAATTAAACTCTCATAAATGATGAAGGACATAAAGAAAAAGCCTTTAACTAAAATTTTGATCAAGGACTTAACCTGACCCATCCTAACCATGACATACATTTCGTCAAACACATCATGAACATGTAATCTACATGTCATATTTACATATCTGAACATAGGGGTCTCATACTTATCTGAGAATCGTCAAGAACGTCTTATGGCCTCTCACAATAGCTACAACATCATCTATTAGGTTATGCATTAATTAACCATTCATACACTAATCAAAACATGAAGAGAGCCATAACTAAATTATGTCATAAAACCATGCTTATAACAAGAAAATAACCAGAATAATAATAATGACATCAAAGCCACATAATAACAAGCATAAATACTCATGAAATACCAGGGGAAAATATATCTTATTAACATATGCAAAAGCCAACCAAGTCAGGGACTTCCACACAAAACCCGAGCATATATTGGGTTGAACCAATTCTTTCTTTCAATCAATCACCCCCGTGCCATATTCCAAGCATGAATGTGGGACTCACAACAAAAAAACAAGGTCTTCCTAAGACTTTATCGCATATCCCTCCATTTCTCATCAAGGGATTTCTAGGCTTGAAACCCTCATATATATAACTAGGATTTTGTGTATCCTACCATTACCATTTAAGGGATTCCTAGGCCCAAACAAAGAAACATACACTACTAGACATTACTGTAATCTCGCCATCATCGATCAAGGGATTACTAGGCCTAAACAAGCATGGATGCCTCTAGATTTCTTCACCAATACCTTGAGGAATTTTCTCATCTTCACCATTAGGCTTTACCATGTAGCTCACCATTATTGATCAAGGGATTCCTAAGAAAAACAATAAACATACACTACCAGCCTTTACCGCAATCCCACCAAAATAGGTCAAGGGATCACTAGGCCCAAAACAAGCATGGATGCCTCCAGATTTTTTCATCATTACCTTGAATATTTCATTTGTCTCCACCCTCGGGCTTTAACATGTATCGTTCCATTACCGGTCAAGTGATTCCTAAACCTTTGGGAACTTTCTCGAGACGACTTCACGCAGTTCCAAAACCATCTAGCAATCCAGATCAACCATATGAAAGAACCCCATCACACAATGGCTATTTGGAAATGGAAAGGTAAGGTTGAAACCATTGTCACACCTAGAAAAACCCATGTCAATGACAAAAAGAGAATGAAATACACACATGCATGTACCATTCATGCCAAAACTAGCAAGGAAATCATACATGCAACTCGATACTTGCAAGTAATCTCATTGTAGCAGCTTGATCCAACTCTTCCTTGCTTGATCCTCGCTTTCCTTTGCTTTATTTTCCTTCCTCTGTCTTCCTTTTTCCAATTCTAGAGTGCTCCAAGAAGTCTCTAAGTGTGCAAGAGTATGAGAAAGAGAGAATAGAGAGAGCTCCAAAACTGAACTGACAAAAGCTATGAACTGACCCTCACAAGCCTTTTTATTAATGAGGCCTTTATTTTTCTTCATTTTCCACTAATTTTCCTTCAATTTTCTCCTCACATGCAACCTGTGACCTTTCATCTTCCTTTTCTCCTATTTTCCATTATTTCATAAATAAAATGCCAATTAATGCCTCTTTGCCTTTTCAAAGCCTTTTCCATTGCCTTTTCCAATTTCCCTTATCCATAATAAACCAAATGTAACACCCATTAGGATGTTTTTCCCAACATTAAGCTTGGAATATGTGTCCCGTGACCTTGGTCTCATTTTTCCTTTATTAACATTACTACATGAAACTTTAACTTGAGGTTGTTACAAACCCCTCCCCCTAAGGGGAACACCATCCGTGGTGTTCAATGTCACATATAACCAGCGAGACCGTTGAAGACCAAAACATACCACCCATGGAGCTTTCTAACTTAGCTCGATGTAATATTGATAATATCTACCTACTGAAAAGAAAACAGACATGACAAACATTACAACATGGCACCCATACTGCTTATTGGAGCTTTATAACACAACTCAATGTGGTATTTACAATAATAACCATACATAAATATATACATATACCAAACTCATTTATTTTCATTGGAAAATAATGAAGGACACATATTCTACATCTGACCAACCATCTCCCATGTAGCTTCATCAGGCCTAAAGTGCTTTCATTACACTTTAAATTGCTCGATTGCTCGATTCTAGAGCATGAGAATCTTTCACTGCAATATGCACTGAGGTTCCAGCTAGATTTCTCCTTCTGGCTCCACCTGAAATATAGACCAATCAATAACATGATCAACATATTTCACATATCTTTTAAGCAATGAAACATGGAAAACATCATGGAATTTCACTATTAGAGGCAATGAAAGTCTGTAGGCCACTGTTCCAATCCTCTCAAGGATCTCAAAAGGCCCACAATATCAAGGTGCCAACTTCACACATGATCCAATCCTCAAGGAGATGTTCTTGGGCTTGATGTGAAAGTACACATGTTCCCAACCTAAAACTCCTTAAATGCTATGTGTTGAGCTACATAACTCTTATTCTTGTCCCATGTTACCTTTAGATTCTACTTGATAACCTGCATTTCCCATTCCATCTCTACCAACATATTCAGTCCTATCAACACCCTATTCACTGGATCACTCTAGTTGATGGGAGTATTACAACTTCTCCCATAAAGTTCCTCAAACAGGCTCACCTCAGTGACTCTTGATACCCATTGTTTTAAGAAAACTCTACCAGTGGAAGATACTCTTCCCACTTCCATTGTTGATGCATAACATACATACTCAACATGTCTTCCAAAATCCTTTGAACTTCTCCTTCTATCCATCTATATATGGATGATAACTTGTAATAAAGGCCAGCTCTATACCAAAACCTACAAATAACTCCTTCCAAAACTTGGAAGTGAACTTAGCATCTATGTTTAACACAATCTTCTTCATAACACCATGCCACCTCATTATCTCCCTAATGAATACTTGTGCTACATCACTAGCTGAATAAGTAGACTTCACAAAAATGAAGTGTGCTATCTTGGTCAACCTATCAACCACAACCATAATATAATAATGTTTTCTATATGTCCTTCGAAAACCTGTAATGAAATCCATGGAAATGACCTACCATTTCCACTCTAGAATCAAAATCAATGGTAGTAGACCACCTGGATGCTTGCACTCTGATTTTACCTGTTGATAATTCAAACATTTAGCCACAAATTATGCCACATCCTTCATTATATTTGGCCAATAGTAGAACTTCTTCAACAATTTCAATGTCTTAGATATACTGGATGACCTAGATATGGCTTAACATGAAATTCCCTCAAGATAAGCATATTGAGCTCACTTTTGTCCAACACATAGATCTTGTCCCTAAACCTATCTCAACCATCTGATGTGAGACAATAGTCCACAACCTGATCAACTATACCCTGTTACTGTAACTTATGCCTAAGCTCCCTATACTTGTCATCATGTTGTCCTACCTATAAGATATGATCCTATAAGTCTATCCCATATGAACTCATAGCTTATATATGGTTCCTTGCACTCTTCTACTAAGAGCATCAACAATCCTATTCTCTTTACCCTTAATGTACCTAATTGCGGAGTCAAAATCAATGATCGTGGCCAACCATCTACCTTTCCAAGGCATTCAGGTTCGGTTGGTCAAATAGATATCTCAGCCCAATGTGATCACTGATCAACACAAACCTCCTGCTAAGAAGATAATGCCTCCACATATTCAATGCATGTATTATTGTTTCCAACTCAAGATCATGCATCACATAGTTATTCTCATGCTCATTTAGTTTCTTTGACTTGTAAAATACCATATGTCCCTCCTACATCAAGACTCCTCTGAGTCCTCTCTTGAAAGCATTTGTACACACCACAAAATCGTTATCTAGATTTGTAATCTTTAGTACTAGAGAATTCTTAAGCAACTACTTCAACTACTCAAAACTTGTTGCACATTCCTTTTTCCATTCAAATTTCTTTCCTTTCCTCTGTATTGATGTAATTGGATAGACAATTTGTGAGAAGTTCCTAACGAATCTCCTGTAGTGATGTTAGGCCCCTATACTACTAGTGTAACCCCTTATTGTTATTAGTACAACCACCTTATTATATTGTTGTACCCATGTAGTCCCCATATTGTTATTATTATGCCCCATAGAAGCCCACTACTGTTATTATTGTGCCCTTAAATTATTATTGTTATGTTGGCTTTGATTATATTATGACCCCTTAGACTCCTATATATAGAAAGGAGGTCTTGTCATTTGTATCATCCAAGAATTGTTCATTTGTGTAATTTAAAGGAGGTTGCCCCCTAGAAGAGGCTTATTTCTAAGGTGTTGATCTATATTTTCTATATTTTTGTGAGATGGTTTCATATCATTTGGTATCAGAGCTTTGGATTCTAGGGTTTCACTCCTCCAAATAGGTCATCGTGGAATTTTCGCTACAACTTGTTTTATGTGACATTTTAGAAGCTAAACAAAAAACCCATGTGAGACAAAATCGCTCTGAACCTCAGGTCCGAATTTCAAATATTGTCTCACTATATTTTCAAAGATATAATTTGAGGAAGTTAGGGTTTTTACAGACACCCAAATTACATTTCAAATAGGTCACCTGGGGAAAATAGTCATAACTGTCTCTCTGAGCATTAGATTGAAATTTCGTAAGAATTTATAGAAAGAGGACGGAATTTAATTTCCTGTGTATATTTTTCAGATCCGAAGGTCAAAACAGTGACACGTGGAACTTCATACAAGTTCGCTCTTCTGAAAAGGTCTATAATTAGGTCATCGTGGGAGATTGGGAATAAATATTTATTTAGGAATCCAATTGCAATCAGACTTGCGGAGATAGAAAGAGGACTTAGAGGGCTATTATAGATCCAAATTTCAGAACTTAAAGATCCAAAAGTACATAGTTACAATCACTTCAAGATCGAGCTCCTAAAATCAAGAAAAATCGAGATGAGGAAGTTTGATGGCAAGGATCTGGTAAATTGGATACTACAGATGGAGAAATATTTTGATCTACGTGTTGTACCACTATTACAAAAGGTATGTATCTCATCTTAATATTTATAACAAGATCAATTTTTATGGTATAAAGGGCTTTTTTCTTGTAAACCACTTTTTACGTTGTCAATTTTCATGGAGGAAATTATAGCACATTATGAGGGTACAAAGAGAAACACCTTCTTTAGAGCAACACCACAATAATTGGAAGAAAAAAGAGCAAAAGGGCTTTGTTACAAAGTGAAAATAAAAATTATGGCAACAATGAAGTCTGCCCCTCACAACTATAAAGATGGAAGTATTGTTTCTCCTAGCCTTCCACAACCTACAAGGGTTACACCACAACAATTAGAAGAAAAAAGAGAAAAGGGGCTTTATTAAAATTGTGATAGCAAATGCACTAAAGGTCATAAGTGTGCCGAGAAGAAATTATTTTACATAGATTATGAAGAGGAGGAAGAAAAGGATCAAGAAACATCAAAAGAAGAGGATATATAGCAGGAACCAACCCCAGAGAAAGAAGAAATTAATCCGCCCATATCTTGTAAAGCATTGGCAAGAATTACCACTCCTCAAACTCTTAAGATAGAAGGACATATCAAGAAGAAAAAGATTCAAGAAGTGAAAGATCACATCGAGAAAGAAGAAATGAATCCAACCATATTTTGTAATGCATTGCCAAGAATTACCACTCCTCAAACTATCAAGATAGAAGGACATATCAAGAAGAAAAATGTTCAGGAAGTGAAAGATCACATCGAGCATCAAGAAATGAGTCTGACCATATCCTATAAAGCATTGGAATAAATTACCACTCCTCAAACTCTCAAGATAGAAGGACATATCAAGAAGAAAAAGGTTCAAGCAGTGAAAGATCACATCGAGCATCAACAACAAGTTCTCCAACCTTTAAAGGATAGCACCACTTTAATGCAGAATCAAATGAAACAATAGGTAGATCAACATCGTAGTGAGAAAAGTTTTGATGTAGGTGATTGGGTATTTTTACAGCTAAATCTCAAGCAAGATATTTATGAGAAGGAAATGTTGGCAATATTACATGCACTTAAGAAATGGGGACCTTACCCAATGGGAAGACACTTCAAGGTAAAAATGGATCATTATAGTCTTAAATACTTTTTAGAACAAATATTATCTTTAGAAGAACAGAAAAAATGGGTCACAATATACTGTTGGGTTATGACTTTGACCTTCATCTACAGAAGGGAAGAAAATTTTTGTTGTAATCACTCTCAAGGAAGGATGAGGATGTGGAAGCATGTTTGTGCTATTTCTATTATCCACGATTGGACAAATGAAGCAATGGATGAATGAAGAAGGACAAAGAAGTGTGGCCACTCATTCAAAAGTTGCAGAATATCCCAATTCAAACAATATTGCCAAAACTTGAAGAGGAAGGAAAAATCATATTGGAACCTGGAGCAGTGACAGAAACAAGAACCTGACAGCTACAAAATCGATCAATTTCAGAGTATTTCATCAAGTGGAAGAACTTACCCACTGAATATTCCACATGGGAGGACAAGAATTTTATACAAGCATCAAGAACTACTCAAGCGTTGAGGACAACACTTTTTGAAGGAGAGGGGCATGTTAGGCCCCTATACTACTAGTGTAACCCCTTATTGTTATTAGTACAATCCCCTTATTATATTGTTGTACCCATGTGGTCCCCATATTTTTATTATTGTGCCCCATAGAAGCTCACTATTGTTATTATTGTGTTGTTACATTATTATTGTTATGTCGGCTCTAATTATATTATGACCCCTTAGACTCCTATATATAGAAAGGAGGTCTTGTCATTTGTATCATCCAAGAATTGTTCATTTGTGTAATTTAAAGGAGGTTGCCCCCTCGAAGAGGCTTATCTCTAATGCGTTGATCTATCTTTTCTATCTTTTTTTGAGCTGGTTTCATAACAAGTAACCTGTTAACCCCATGAATGATCTGACTTCATCCACATTCCTAGGAGCTTCCCATTCCTTGATGGCTCTTATCTTTTCTGGATTCACTATTATGCCTTCCTTGGAAACCACATGTCCCAAGTAATGTACCTCTGTCTAAAAGAAATTTCATTTACTAAGCTTGGCATACAATTGATTCTCTCTTAAAGGTCTCAACATTGCTGCTAAATTCTTAGCATGCTCTTCCTCATTCTTAGAGTATATCAATATATCATCAACGAATATAATAACAAACCTGTCCAAGTAAGGAAGCAACACACTATTCATCAAACACATTAAAGTAGTTGGAGAATTATTTAGACCAAAAGGAACCACAACAAACTCATAATGCCCATACCTAGTACGGAAAGTAGTTTTGTAGATGTTCTCTTCTTTAATGCATACCTAATGATATCCAAATCTCAAATCAATCTTTAAGAACACTACTACTCCCTTCAACTGATTAAATAAGTCATCAAACCTCAGTAACATATACATGTTCTTGATGGTTACTTTATTTAGTTGCTTGTAGTCTATACATAACCTAAGAGTACCATTCATCTTCTTCACAAACAACACGGTGCACCCCATGGTGATACACTTGGCCTAATGTATCCCTTATCAATCATTTCCTTCAACTATAGCTTCAATTCCACTAGCTCTAGAGTGCTCATCTTGTATGGTTCCTTTGATGCAGGTTCTAACCCTGGTACCAACTCAATAGAAAATCCCACTTCCCTGTGAGGCGATAACTATGAAATATCTGCTAGGAATACATCTTGAAATTGTTGTAGAACTGAGTACCTATTCAAGACCTCCACATCCTCAACATCCTTACCTTTATCACTAGAAATATGCACTGCAAATAACACACACCCTTTCCTGTGACTACCCTTTGCCTGCATAGCTATAACCATTTTAACTAATGTTGCCTTCTTCTTGCCCTGCAAGATTCTTGGTTCTCCATTTTCATCCAAGCACTCAATGGAATTGTCATAACAATCTACTTTGATCCTATGAAGGTACAACCAATCGATACCCATAAGCATATTGTACAAACCCAATGGAAATACATCCAAATGAACTAATATAGGCAGACCATTCAACTCAAATGCACAATTTATTACCCAATGATGAACTCTCTTCTCAGTACCTGTAGCCAACTCCACTAACCAAGAATATGCATGCACTTCATTTCTCAAACCACACTTATCCACCAGGTTAGGGTTAACATAACTATAATTAGATATAAGGTCAATAAAAATAGAAACAACTTGATCAAAAATATAACTATCCATCTCGATAATAGATGTCAGATGATCCGCCTTCTTGTTATCCAATGCTACATAGATATGAGGAATGCTTTATCCAACATCCCCAACTGTCTGCACTTCCTGTGCACTGTAGATCTGAGGCCTACCAACCTGATACAAAAGGTAATCCATCTTGATATGCTCCTTTCCACATATCCAATGCTAGAACTATCCCCTACCACTGCCTCTATTCTACTTCCTATTGTAGCATTTTTTGGTTTTGCTAAGTTAGCATCAATTAGTCAAAAAATGAAAATATATTTCAAAAACTGTTAAGTTAGGATATGGACAAAAAGAATAATAAATAAATAAAAAGTTAGACATATTTTGATGAAAAATTCCATATCAAATAAAATGTTAGAATAGATGCCCTAAAAAAGGAAGAAAAAAATAAAATGTTAGATTAGAAATAAAAGAAAAAATAATAAATTCTGAAAGTGTTGCAAATCCAAATGCCACTACTCTTAGTCAAGTTTATTTTTGTGAATAAAAATTTGTGTGCAGATTGTTTAAATGCCACACTAGTTCATACAATCCAATTATACAGTTTAATCATGATTGGATTTGATTTAATTTTTTTTCAATAGGTAGCAAATAAAATTGGCTCAACAGTTTAATCTAAGCCAATGGAAGTAATAAGGGATAGAAGTAGATTAATCATTAAAAGGAAAATGTTGAGTTGCTAGTCTAAATGCACTCAAGTGACTAAGATTGTGAAAAAAATGTTAGGAAAGAAGGGTAGGTAGAAAAATGAATTACCATTGGAGCATGAAATGATTTTTATCCTAAAGTCAGAATATTGCATACATGTGCATATAATTAATGGTTTAAATCAAACATTATTTACAAAAAATCAAGTTTATGGTGTAATATCTGCGTGTTATCCAATCATTCACCAATATCCCATGCATGTCACATCCGTCATAACTCTTGACCCCACCATCACTTTCCACCACAATATTAAACCTCACTCATGTTCTTCCTCATCCCACACATTCCCCTAAGATCCGACGGCCTACATCACTCCTCGGCCCTCCCTTGCCATCTGAACGTTATCGGTGCAGGGGGGTCTAAAGTTAGCTATTTTGGAAACCACCCTTTGAAACCACTTTTCCCCATCCTAGTTATTCAGGACTTATGTTACACTGAAATTTGTCACCCTGACTATCTGCAGTTTATGTGGCCTCATCAATAGCCACATTGTCCTCTTTGTCAAGCCCCATACCTCTGCTCTTCATGTCAAAACTTCAAAGAGAGAGAAAGTCACTTGAAAACATGTTTATCTCTGGGTACGCAGGTTCTCTCTACCTTGCCTGCGTGTACGCACTCCAAACACATTAGACCTGCGTAGTAATACGCTCTGTATGCTAAAGGTTGGGTGCGTACCCCTGTAAAGGTCAAAAGGCGCAATTTTCATCTTTAAAAAGTTACTTGTGGTCACTTCTAGAGCCTTCTAGAAGAGTTTTTGACGTGTATTGAGCGCCTCCAGATGGTTCATGCACCCCTATGATAGAGGAGCTTATCCCATCAAGAGAGGAGCTATCCCATCAAGAGAGGAGCTACCCCATCCAAAAGAGGGAGTATCCCATTGATGTTGGAACTGAATAACCTCTTCTAGAATACTATAAATACAGGCATTGGGCCAAAGGAGGGGAGGTTGAAAGCTGAACATTCTATAGGGTAAATGCTGCTGGAATTAAGACTTCCATTTGTTGACTTGTGGGAGAGATCACTATCCTTCCTTGTTGCCATAGTGGGAGTGGGTGAGCTTGTCAAAGTAGAGGAAATCTCTTGCTGGACCCTGGGAGGAGCTTGCACAACACCAAGGCTCAGGTTGTAATGGTTCCTTTGATTATTTAATACAAATCAGTCCATTCTTCTCAATGATTTGTTAATGAATTATTTCATGTATTCCTTGGTCAATATGATAGATATGCTTTATTTTATGATGAATATTCATATGCTATGTAATCGTTTGCTTTGTTAGTGTATGCAGGTCTGAAAGTGAAGGAGGAGCTCATCTGGATCAGCAAGGCTGGACTGCTACAACAAGCGTGGGACCTAAGGTAAGATCGAAAACATTTGAATTCTCGTAGAATGATGCTTATCTAGAGAAGGATAGTTCTTGTTTGGTTTGTTTGTCATTAGAGAGTCTTAGACTCCTAGGAAGGTTGGATTTTTCCGCAAATATAACTCATTCCGTGTGACAAATTGGCGACTCCACTGGGGATTCCATTGTTGGGTTTGATTTTTCTCTTGTCATTGCTTTGACCTGAAAAGAGTCTGATATCTTTTGTTTTTTGGTTGTTTAACTCTGTTTTTGGGTGGCTTAGCTTAGGGTCAGTTTAGATCTTAGCTTTTCTTTGTTTTACAAGAAGTACGCACCCTCTGAGTTAGACACAGTGCGTACTTGTGCGCACTGTATTTGTGCACACAGAGCGGCCACGCACCTGTTTAAACAGGTTGCCTGTGTACCCTGGTAAAATTTAGAAAATTTCCTTTTTTTATTAGTTTTTCCCTTTTGAATTTGTTTTTCTTGGTTTTTTCTGCCCAGAACCACTGTTAACTGTCAGAAATCTTCACCTATACTTTTTCCATTAGTATTGATAGTTTTAGTGAGATTCCTTGAGATTTTTGCCTTAGGGTTTGGTTTTTATAATTGGTCCTGTAGTGACTTTGGGTTTAGAAGTCATAAAGCCTTAGATCTCTCTGGTTTTGTTGATCTTCTTAGGAGTCGGGCCAGTTGTGAAATCTTCCCTCGTGAGCAACCTACCTTTGTGTTGTCTCTTTTGCAAAATTTCAATAAGCTTGTCATTTAAAGTTGCGAATTTCATTTTATAAAAGAACAAAAAGAGATTGCGTTTTGTTTCGATTAGTTCATGATTCTGCATAGACTAATCCTTGGATCGATCGTTTCCAAGTAAAACACCCCAAGAATCATCCTAGTAATCTTTTTACTTCTTAGATTAAGTTGTTAAGGAAAGTTAGATTCATTTCCGTTGTTTTACTTTTTGAGTGATTTTTCATAAATTGCATAGATTTTGATTTTGCTTTGATTAGATTAGTTTTATATGCTTTTTCACTAGATAGGAAAATATTAGCGATCTCCTTTGCGATATTTGCTTTTAGAGTGCATTTGACGTTTTGAAAGAGAAAAGGATTTTTTCGTTAAGTAGAAAGTGGTCTTGTTTTGCGTGTGTTGAAAGATAAAGGAATTTATTTCTTTGATTGTTTTTTGAGAAGTTGCGTTTATTGAAAAGATTGCATTCTCTCAACTCTCTTAAATAGGACTTTCATTGAAAAGAAAAGTTATCGAATCATCTTAAGTGCATTTTTTAGAGATTTGGAGTC
>APFE030946118.1:0-15501 GCA_000404065.3 Pinus taeda | reverse complement strand
ATCCTCAAGAACATCAGAAGAAACGATTGAAACCAATTAACACATCTCACAATTAGGAGTACCAAAGGAACCAATGGATGGAGGGCGAGGAGAAAGAATATCACCAAAAAAATCAAATTCACAGTCCATACTTGCATTTAAATTTTGAACATGTGAGGTGGGAAAGGTGGTGGGAGATCAATGGATGGACTCTTAAGTTCTCCAACCTCAACCTGCATAAATGGAGTTGTTAGATGAGAGGAAGATGAAGAGCCACTTGGAACAATAACTTACTTCGTTGCAAATTTGGGAACTTCATAACTAGTATATGTTGCAAGACTTTTGAAAGATTCATATTATTTTGGATTCATTGAAATATGAACAAGAAATTTGAACTTCTATTTCATTAAACTCCAATCGATATCATATTTGGAAAATTCAAAACATAAATGAATGAAGCGATCATGAAAACCGTTAAGAAATTCATCAAGTGTTTTTCTCAAACGCGTGATTTTATTGAAAATAGATTTATAATCATACATGTCAAAGGCATGGTAGATATCTTTGACAAGATGTTCGAAAGAGTGTATGGAAGCGATTGGAAATATGTAACACTATTCCTTAACGTGTTCTTCGAATGTGAGAAACGACAACCTACAAGAAGCATCCTCACAATGAATATTGTGCTTAGTGAAAAATTCAAGAAAGAGAGTGGTGTGCTCGAGAATGGTTATTCCACCCACACAATTAAATTTCAAATTCAACGAGTCATTAATTATCCCCATGGGAACTTTTAGATTTGCAGTTCTAGAAAAACATGTCAAGGTTAAGATATGGGAAGAAACCATTAAAAGATGAGGAAATTTCAAACGGACTTCACAGGCTCAACTTGTCATATGGCCCTCCCTCTAGTGCCAGAAATGTTGATGATGCTAGCCCTGCCAACATTCAGGGGGGCTCCCCGATATGAAGTCCCAATTAGACCTCACATCATTTGGAGTAGCATCCCCATCCGGAATATGGCCCGATTGTCGAAGCAGTGGGTTTTAATTATGTGCCTTAGCTGTAAAAATGCATAGAGTGGTGTATTCATGACTTTAGTTGACAAGTGTGTGACCCTGTGGAGGGTCAAGTGCAATGCATGAAGGTTC
The DNA here is from genome assembly GCA_000404065.3 of Pinus taeda. Classification (NCBI taxonomy): domain Eukaryota; kingdom Viridiplantae; phylum Streptophyta; class Pinopsida; order Pinales; family Pinaceae; genus Pinus; species Pinus taeda. Next base: position 14,371 of record APFE030946118.1, on the reverse strand, counting down.
TAACATGACGAATGAAAAGTGAGTGAGCCCCTTAAAATCCTGTAATAGTACACAACTTGAAAGGAACACACGAGCACTAAATACATCACAAGTTATCCTTCAAAATAGTTCACACGTTAACCATGACAAAAAGAAACAATAACAGGCATTCAACAAGATTCATACTAATGTAAACGAAATATTTTAGAAGCATTAATGTAAGTGAAATAACATATATTGCAAACATAACAAGAATAGTCCTACTATATTCACAACATATGCATGAAAACATGTTGGCTTTGAGATTTTATTAAATTTAAAGTTCCACGTATACATATACCATTGATGAACCACTAGTCCCAATAGTGGAACATGAAGTCTACACTTGCTCCTCCAAACAAAGATACTCCCTCTATGCTATGGAAAATCCAAGGCTCTCAACAAAACTCGTAAGCTCTTGATCCTAAGCTAAAAGCCTAGCCAAAAGTTTAGCTCCCAAAATCCCTTTATATGAATTATGAGGACATATTTATAACAAAAGGGGTGATGGTTCATCTCCATTTTATGACCCTTGGACTTCTCTCATGACTCTTCAACTTCTTTACAAAATGACTCTTCACATTCCATAATTGAAACTTGGATTTCCACTTACAAAATAATTACAAAATAATATTACAATATACTCGTACCCATATAAGAAAAATTTGGGTAGATTCAACTAGACAACCTAATAAGACAAATAAGTTAAGCTTAATTTTGGAGAAACTCTAGCTCAGGAACTTCGACTTGTAGGTTCCCTATCACATGACGGTGCCAAGCTCTGTATTGTGCGATGAATTCCCAAAATTGTGCAATGGGATCAGGTTGGAAGTAGACTCTAGCCTCCATGGCATTCAGGTACACTGATTAGAACCAGTCTGAGTTTCCTTCTTAAGCAAGAGAAACATGTTATTGATATGGACAGGGCCACCAATGTACTTCTACATTTTCTACCTATTCACTTCAATATCTTCTTTGGTAGCGATCTTTTTGAACCGTTCCAAGTATTCTTGAACCTCATTCTTGACCTGATTCCCGCATTTGGCTTCAGTGAGTGAGCCAACTGATGGGATCTTGTGCAATTTCACCATGAAATCCACGTTGTTGTACAATCATGCATATGAGGCTTGATTATTGGCAATGAACAAGGAAGATGTTTGTTACTCTGAATGATCATCCACACCTGTGGTTTCTCCAACTTTGCATGTTGCCTTGTTTTCTTTGCCAATTCGGATGGTTCCCCTTTGTATTATACTGACCACTCATGCGCAGAAGCAATGGGTGTACAGAAATCCTTAAGGGCTTTAGCGTTGTCCTTAAACTTCTATTGCATTTCATGTAAGTAGAAAACTACCTTATGCACGTTGAAAATTTCTTCGTACGTGCTTTGCATGGTTTCTCCCAATACCAATACTTCACCAAGTATGGTTGCCTTAAGTTCTTCTAGATACACTTGCACAGGAGCTATGATTTGGACCTCTGCTTGGAGTTGCTCAACTTCTTGCCTCGCAACATGTAATTTATTTTCCAATTGTTTTTTCTCGACCATAAGATACTCTGTGTTTGACTTTGTAGCATCTGCAAAGGCCAAGTTGGTTACAACAATGGAATTTGGATTCCTTTTGGTGTTTGTCACAATCACCCTTTCTCTAATGAATGTAGGAGATGCGAGATCATCCAGAAAATGGTTATTCCTTTCTTGTATAATCTTCTTCTGGAGCTCATCGTAAGCCATATTGTACATGTCCATAATCAAACCCTCATCAAGAGGAACAATTTCCTCTTCCTCACTTGAAGCTTGCTCTGTTATTGGAGGAGGGGGAGACTGAATGGTGACCTGTTGAGTGCTTGGCATCATATCAACATCTTTGTTCAACAACTCTAGTTCCACATCCATGTCTTGAATCACAATTAACTCCTCAATTTCTTGAGCGAGCTCCTTATCTTGCAGTTGTTCACTCTCCTCTCCTTGTATCAAGTTATAATTTTCTTCATCGGCTTGTTTCCATGCTACTTCTTCTTCTTTTGTTCTCTGACTTTCTTCTTCTTATTTTCCTTGCCCTTCTTCTTACAATCTTCTCTAATATTTTTCTTCCCTCTGCTTCATCTCTTCCTCCTGCTTCTTTCGCTTTCTCCTCTTTTCTACTACTTATCTTCTTTCAGAATGATTGAATATGCTATGATCTTGCAGCTTTGCTCTTACACTGGACTATGCACAACTTTCCTCTTTCCCTTTTCGTGCATTGGGTTATGCCTTCCTACTGGTACTGCCTCTAGAGTGGCTTCCTTTTGTGAAGTAACATGTGACCTTCCTACGAAGTTGATTGGTTCACGGGACTTGCAGACATTATAACAATTCTTCATTTCTTCCTCCTTGGGCCTATGAATTGTCTCTCTTTGCCACTGAAATGAATACTTTTACAATGGTCTTTGCAAACATTCCTAGGATCATACGGATTGAAGTCCAAACGAACAAATGCGGATGTTTCTATCTCCTTGCCTTCGGTGTTTGCAACTTTCAAATTCTGATTTCATACAATCCAATCAGCAAAAGAAGAGCAGGCCAAGGTGTTTTCTTATTCCTATGTAGAATTTCTGATAACCCTGTGGAAAGATGGTAAGAAAATTCTTTCATGAAAAACTTATCACAGGCATACCTTGGTAGAAAATGTGGAGACTTGTGTCCACCAAACACTTTGAGGAAAGTTCCATCTAGTGACATGCAAGGTGGCCCTTCATCAAAGGTTAATTTGTACAATGGAATGAGGAAGTGATTAGTCAACTTTTCTGTTACTCCTTTGTGGTTGCACTATGAAAGAAACTTGCAGTAAATGTGAAACACATGCTCTCTTGGTGTGCAGGTCCAATTCATGCCAAGAAATGAATTGTGAGTGCATAATTCATCCAATAGGTAGGTAGACATATAAAATCTGGCTTGATTTCCCTTGGGAGGATTCTATGCATTAGCTACATGGATCTTCAGTTGTTGAGCCAAAAATTCTTACCATTTGAATGGTTTTCCTTCATTCATAATTTGGTTCAACAAGAATTCCCACCCTTCAGGGAAGGTCTCAGTACTTTGTTGACCATAGATCCTGCAGCATAGGACTATCAAGTACTGATAAGCCTTACTAAGAGATTTTGTCTTGTAGGTGTTGGTTGGTGTTTGACGAAACTTTGTTGGATCTTTCACCCAGCCTTTGACAACCTCCTTTGTGCTCAATTAGCTGGTGGCTGCATAGAATTAATAATCCATGAGTGATTCCCAGCTCCAACAAATGATACATGAGATGCTAATCCGGTGCCAGAAAAGAGGCAAGCCTTTTTCTGCTGAAACTGTTAAGAGTCGTGGTCTTGGAATCTGTATGAGATATTATCCAACTAACAATGTCTGCACATGGGAAATCTGGGTACCTACATGCAATATTGTGTAACCCTAACCTTTAGACATTGATATACACCTATCGGTATTCAAGATCTTCTTCGAAGCTTCTTATTGAGAATGCCTTGTTTACTTTGTGCCATGTGATGCCTGACTCTTTCTTTATAAACAATTGAGTATCTGAAAAAATTAGAAATTTCACTAGAGTAGTCTCAATTGCCTCCCTATTATTTCTTTCTATGGTGTCCTTTAAGATAGATTTCTTGGGGGCCATGATAAAAATGATTGATCAAGAGAAGTGCTCAACGATTGCAATACCTGTAGGAGGAAAATTCACTCATGGAAAACATGAATTAGCTTCAGCAAAATGACTCATAAAGCAAGATCAAGGCAGAAACCATAAGCCTAAGGAGAAAAAATGCACAATTACTGAGTTGGAGGAAGGGACTGGCTCAAAGAACTATGCATTGTACAGTCTCAACTTCCAGGGGAGTAGCTTGAGGCTTGAGACTGTGTAATGCATAGTCTCAGACTAGGCAGATTGAGGGAGAATTTGCGTATTGCACAGTCTCAGGGACAAGGGGTGAGAATTGAGCCCTGGAACTATGTAATGTGTATCTGGGAAAGCCAAGTATTGTGCATTTCATAATATCAAAGTCCAAGCTTGAGGCTTGAGCCTTAAACTTCTGCAATGCCCAGTTGAGCAATGCAACTGCTGGCCAAGTGAGGGGCAGATATGCCCGAAAAGAGGATGGGAAAGTGGAAAATATAAGTGATAGTGCAAGTTGGAGTGTGGATATGACTAATAAAATATATATCAGTGAAGATAAAGTGCATAATATCAACATGAAAAAGGGAAAACAAACATGCATAGGAAGTCGTTGAAATGAAGACCACTAATGGGAAAAAATAAGAAAGTTGATGTGAAAATTGTAAAAGGTAAACGATGGACTGAAATAACACTTGTACAATCTAATATAAGTTAAAATGCCACAACCGTGAAAATAACAAGAAAAATAACACTCATAGAAGCGAAATGACAAAAGCAACAAAAGATGACAAAAGCAAAACTCACTCAGAAAAGCACCAGAAACTCAACCGAAGGCTCCTTGATCTCTTGGAAGGCTAGAGCTCCAACATTGAATGTGAAAATGAGCTCTAGGGGTTCCTATTATATATATCTAGGTTGGTTAGGGTTTATGAAGCACATGCCTAAAATCAAGGAAAAAGAGGCACTTGGCAAAAGTCCAAAAATAACAACTTTTGTCATCCTTCGGGAAACTATTTATCCACTCGCAACTCCTTGACTTAGCGATTTGTGCATTTTTTGAGCTCAAGGGAAGATTTGCGCAATTTCTGAACTTAAGGCCAGGTTGTCTCCCATAATTTCATAATTTTTGAGATCAAGGATGGTCTACCGGTCTGGATTGCACAATTCAAATTCTCAAGGCTGGTTCGCCTTCCAAGATTGTGCAGTTTCTAGAAGGAATACTAGCAATGTTGCAAAGTCAAGAGATAGCTTTTGTCTGAAAGGTATGAAACCTGGATCAAAACAAAACATCAAAAGTATAACATGAAAAGATAAGTCTTGATCAAAGCATGAATACTTGACAACAGTAAAATATAAGTTCCTATGGATAGAAGGGAGGATTCAAAATCAAATCATGGGGAAAATTTTCGAGGGTGGTTGTAGTGGCTACAATAGAGGGCCAAATCTTGAGGCCTAGATCTCTATGTTAGAGGCCCAAATCTAAGGCCTATATCTCTATGCTATAGGGTTGAATCTAACACCTAGATATTAAAGGGTTGAATCATTAGGCCTAGATATATATGTTAGAGGGTCAAATATGAGGCCTATATTTCTGTGTTAGAGGGCCAAATCTGAGGCCTACTACTCTATGGTAGAGGGTTGAATTTACAAGGCAAACTCTATGATAAAAGGGTCAAATTTTTTAGGCTAAACTTTGTGGTTAAGGTTTAAGCCTTAGGCCTATATTCTTTATGGTCAAAGGCCGAGCCTGGGGCCTATCTCTATAGTGTATGCAACCCTTTCTCTCTATGCCAAGCCTTGATATGGCAGTGACCTTGATGTATGATAGTGACCTTGATATGGCAGTGACCTTGATATGGAAATCACCTTGATGTATGGATATGACCTTGATATGGCAATGAACTTGATGTATGACAATGACCTTGATATGGTAGTGAAGTTGATATGACAGTGACCTTGATATGGTAGTGACCTTGATATGGCAGTAACCTTGATATATGGAAGTAAATTTCTTATGGTAGTGATCTTAATGTATGATAGTGACCTTGATGTATGGCAGTGACCTTGATATGGTAGTGACCTTGATGTATGGTAGTGACCTTGATATGGCCGTGACATTGATATGGCAATGATCTTGATATGGAGGTAACCTTGACATGGTGGTGACCTTTGGTGTATGAAAGTGACACTTGGATGTATGGCAATGTATCTTTGATGTATGGTTGTGTCTATATATGACAATGATATTTATGGTAGAGTCCTTTATAACAATGATGTAAGGTATGTCCTTGTAACAATTATATATGGTAGTATGGAAGTATGGCAATGATATTTATAATTGTGATGACAATGATATGAATACAACCCTAACAAAGGTCTTATGATTTCCTCCTTAATAGATTTGTATACTTCCATCTTATGAGGATCCTCTATGATTTGGGATTGGTCATAGAAGGCCTAATATGGTTAATGATGAAATACTTAATTCTCATTATATTTGTATATTATATCTCATTTGAACATTTGATGAATATCTATAGAAGAATAAGAATTGATTTTGGATTTTCCCCTTGTGGGTTTTTGCCTTGGTCTCTGACCAAAAATCTTGGTGTCTCTATTGTGTATACATTTCTTATATTATTCGTTACTCTTATGTTGCATTTTCGATGCTCTTTTTTTCTTATATAGTTTCTAATGTTGATATGGGGTGAATGTAGTTTGAAAAATGTTGAAAAATATTTAAAATACAATTATCTACAACAAAGAACAATCTAGCCTTGAAATTAACAAAAGAGGGGGAAGGGGAGAGAGATTGCGAGGGAGATATGGGTATTGGGTGGGGGAGGGGCAGTGGGGAAGGTGAGGGATAGAGAGAGAGGGAGGTGGGAGAGTGGGGTAGAGAGTAAGGGGGAGAGAGTGCTAGTGTAATTTGTAAACCTTTACAGTAAGCAATACATACACATTTTATTTATAAATAGAAAAGTAAAGAATGGAAATCACAATAGGTTTACCTTGGAAACAATTAATTGGGAAAACCAACAAAGTGTTTAGAGACGTGCCTCTAATTTTTATCATCAATTAACTTCATTGTTTACAATACAACATATAGTTTCTTGTGGCATCCAAAATACTTAATCCATTGACTTGCATTCGGTTACAACCTTAATTCCTTAACCAAAATTAGGAAACCATGGGCTAAAAAATCATGCATCACAAAACCACATGAGAGAGAGAAGGTTGAGAGTGAGGCAATGGTAGACACACACACACAAAGGTAGGTTGGGAGAGAAAGCGAGAGAGATGTAGGGTGGGAGCCTTATGGCATGATTTTCCTCCCTAACCATGTTATAGGCAATGAGACTCATATCTAGAACTCAAAACCTTCTAATGATTTCCATATCCCAATTAGGAGGGAGATTATACTCTTAAGACATTATATGTCGTGGTTAAAGGTGTTGTTCTTGGAGTTGGATAACTAAAAGCGTACATTAGGTCCGAACGCTCAATTTTCCTCCTTTATCCATGTCTAGTGTCCCATGACTGATACTTGGTGCTCAAAAAAATTCTAATGGTGTTTGTATTGCAACACAAAGGAAGAATATCCCATAGAGATCATCTATGGTAGTTTGAGGACTCATCAGTAGCTCTTAATCCCTTTAATATTATGTTTAAGCCTAATAAGCAACTTTCATCATTAGACCTTTGTCCAAGTCTTAATATCGATACCTAATTCTGCAAAACCTCAATGGTGCCAATATGCCCACTATGAGGTAAATGGTATACTTTGGACTTACCAAACTACATGGAGAACCTCAACAAGATTTTCACCTTATGAGTTAACATTCAAAAAAATGGTGTTACTTCCTATTTTATTTGTAATTAAAATTTAAGAACAATAATGGAATTGGGGATGAGTATTTCAGTAGCAAAGAGGGAGAGAATAACTCATCTTAATTAATTAAATGTGTTTAGGCAACAAGCTCTGAAAATGCACAAAAGTAATTCTATCGTAAAGAGATTGATGGCATGATCAATATATAAATAACAAATTATTTCATTCGGGTGATTAGGCATTGCCATATGACTCAAGTTTCCAATATTTCAAAGGAAAATTAACTATAATATGGTTGGGACCATATGAAGTTGTGCATTTGTATGAAAATGGAACAATGAGATTAAGAAAAATTGATGATGAAAAGCCACTACTTCTAGTTAATGGTCACCATTTGAAATTACATAAGAAACCAAAATCCAAGGAGGAATTTACTCAAAAACTCTTTCAATACTAGGATTTGAATTTAGTTGAGAGCCTAACTAGGCATGTATTTCTTGAAATGACAAGTTTTATTATAGAATTGAAATTAGCAACAACTATTGTAACCCCTATCAAAACAAAATTTATATAGTACTATTGGATTCACTGTGAAAAAATCACACTAGAAATATCAAAATTCATCAATGCGTTTGCTTGTGAGAATTTTTAAATTTTGTATTAGAAACTCAATAAAGTGCAATTGCATAAACTTTCATTAATTGTGTATGTCAAAAGTTCAATATTATATCAACTATAAGATGTCTCTTCTGTAGGAGAATTCAACAACTACAAATTTTAAAGAATAATGAACAATTGTTGTCAGCTTTATCTATTGCAATCATCAAGTGGATGCAAATTATAGGAATTTTTCATAGCAAAAGCAGTTATTTGACCTTTGACCACCATATGTTAGGTAATTTTTTTACTTGATATTTTAAAATTACTTGTTACCTCCTCACGTCCAATTATCATTAAAAGCACATTGTTTAAATCCTAATGCAATCTTCATCCATGATTTTGATCCTACTATGAATTGTTCCAAATCTTTTGAACTTTGTGTAATTAATATGAAATATTGACCCACTCACACCACTCAAATCCATTGCCATAAATTCCTTTCCATTTGTCATAATTGATTGTTTCAATGATGTGATTGAATACTGCCAACAACAAATTGCTAACCCAACAAAAAGGTCTCGTCAGCATGGATGGAAGATATGGGAGTTAATTGATGCACAAATCAAAAGGCCACACATTCCGAGGGTAATTTTATTTATACTATATACAAAATTAGTAGCAATTTGCTTCATCCATTGATGAACCATTCTGCAGCTAAGTTACAATGCCATTATTCAATTATTCACTACAACAAAATTATTGGCGGAGAACAGAAATTTAGTGGATTGTGAGAATAAAACAACGGAAATATGGGTCGCAAATCTTTTACATGGGAACCAATTACTATAGAAATAACAATGAACAATAGAAATGATAATGAACAATATAGAAGTTGTAGAAATCTTGAGAAGAGTTAGATGGTTACAATTCTTCTTGTAGATTAATAACATAAGCTTGTCATTAGTTGAACACTTTGCTTTCAATTTTGACTTCCAGACTGATACTGCATAATCATAGACCTTACATTTACAATTTTTGAAGAAATTGTTGCTAAGGTGACATGATTATCCCTAGAAGGAACGTGTTGGTTCAAAGAAAGAGTAGAATCTACCACTACAAGAGGAGTGTTTATAAGGAAAGGGGAAATAATGGAAAACACTAGATGAGGATTAAAAATATTATCTTTGCTAGCTCCTTGGGCCTAATGTCTTATAGCATATTTTTCAATATATTCCAATTGAAAACCTTTCAAAAGAAAATCAATGAAGAGAAGGATATAGTTTGAATATTGCAACAATTAGGCAAAAACCATATGGAGATTACAAGAAAGAAACAAGGACCTGTAGAAACAACTTGTGGCAGTAAAAAAAACTCATGATGAAGAAATCAAAGAGAAAGATGAGGAAATCCAGGAATTAAAAGACAAGGTTAATAAACTTGGTGAATTAGTAATAGAGATGGTTTTAGTCTATCCACCTTCACATGTATATACCTTATATATTAAAGAGCATTGAATTAGGTTTTAAATTAAGAGATTGATTTCCAATTTGGAAATTGATCAAGGGCCTACCAGAAGAAATGTATGTTCATTATGACTTTTCTAGTATTCCTAAAAGAAGGAATTTTCTTTGTGAATTGTTCTTGCACAATTGTTTAGTACCCATTAACACTAACTAGAACCCTCATCACTTTATTGGGGATATAAATTTAATGGGTTTTAATTGTTTTCTAGAAAATGAACTTAAATGGTCTCATGAAATGGAACTATAAAAAGTTGAAGAATTAACTGCACCTCTGTGGGTGAGATCCAAAGCTTACTCAATTACATATGTTTTCAAATAACATAAGAGGGGATTGTATAATATTGAAATCAAATGATCATGTTGAGGGTATAGATAAAATATGTTCAATATTTGACCAAATTTCACAATAATTCAAAACTTGCAGCATTAACCGCTTGTTAGCAGTGATGGGAAGAGTTGGATGATAACTTAAACACACGAGAAACTCATTTACTAACAAATCTACATGCAACATTATACAAAATAAAGTTATATGCTCATGATTAGAATGGATTAACCTGGAATTTAAATATTTGTTGTTGTTATATCCACTACCAAATTATAGAGGGCAGCTAGCAATAGATTAAAAAAATACAATGACGAGAGATGATTGAACTGTTGGTTGTATTCCATGTAGAAGAAACAAATACTCAATTGATTCTATATAATTTTAAAGCCTTGTTTGCAGGTCAACATATACATGTCATTTCCTCTTATTCTAAATGATTGCATAAGGGACGTGCAAAAAGATAGGCTAGGAGTTAATGATGAGGCATGCAATTTTCCTTTCCAATCATATATTTCATCATCCACATTACTAAAAAGCAACTCGTTCTATCCATTTTATTTCCATTCTATCCTCGTTATCCATCACATTCAATATGATTGGATTATGTGTAAGGAAAAAAAGTATTTTTGTAGTAAGTTAATGAATTTGAATGTCTTGTTGTGTTTTGGTTGGGTAATATGTGTTTTGCAGGACTCATCGAGACACCCTTTTACTTTTATGATGAAAGAATGGATGTAGAATTATTTGTGAGTAGTTAAAATGGATGAAAGAAGGTTTTTCCAAAAACACCAATGTTGTAGAATTATTCCATAGCATAAGCCATATAAACCTAAACAACTATCCAAACAAAGACTTTATACAACTAAAGAATTTGAAAAGAATGGCACTAATACCACAAGATTTTTCACCAGCAACAATATGATTTTAAGTTTATAATTTTTGTAATTATGTAATTTTTACTATATTTGCCCTTGTAAAAAAAGTTTATTCTCATTCCGCCATTTCGGACGTTGAGACCATTCGACTTACTTATATGCTAAAAGAGGGGAATGATACAAGAGTTAGTTAATTAATTTTTTTGTAAATGATGCTAAATATAAGTACTTGTATGTTTTTAATTGAAAAGAGGTTACGTTCCTTCATGCTAGGCAAGGACCACTGGAACTTAGTAGGAAATTATGATAGTTAAGAAGTTTTTTCTGTATAAAAACTCAAATTTAAGGGGTTCAACTATTTTTAGATGTAAATATTGTTTCTTAAATACAAGCATTCTTACTTGTTTCAAAAGTTGGTGGATTAGTGTGTTTACTTTGATTATTAGTTATGTTGTAGAGCAAGGGCCACTATATAGTCATGGTAATATTCATTTTTGTTTACTATTAGTTAATTTTGTACATTTGTGTTTCTTTTTATGTATTTATATTTCACTAATTACCATTTTCTATACATATGGTATATTTCATCTTTTCATAATTGTAAAAAAAAAAATTGTAGCATAACCATGCTCTGTTTTATTTGTTGTGTTGTATTTCTATAACATATCCATATTTTACAGCATTGGATACAATGTACTTTTTTCACAATTGTTTTACTTTGTTTTCTTTTAATAGATTTTAGTTATTCAAAATAACAACTTATAGTAAATTTTGTAGCGATAGTAACAGATTTTATTTTTGCATATTATAATGTGAATTAGATTTGTAAGGATAGAAGCAATTTTAGTTCTTAATTGATATATTGATTTCAAATTGTTGTAGGAATTAGTTGTTAGTTAGTTTAAATTGAAATAAGTGTTATTTTGATTACTCTTTGTAATTTCCTATACATTAGTTGTTAAATATTTGTAATTTTTCTTAAAGATCAATTTATATAAAATAAATTACCCAAAAATTTAGATATAGTGTTGAGAATTTTGAAAGCTTACGATCTCGGATTGATATATAATGTAGGTTCCCTATAAGTACATCGTAGGAGCTGGTCATAAACTATGCTTGTAGATTCTATACATGAGATATTTACACCATGGTTTGCAAAGTCGATATCTAGTCAGTTGGAGTTACCTAATTTATTTCATGGTTAGAAAGGCTCCATTCATAGGCACCAACATTAAGCAATATTTATAATTTTTAAACCATTTGTTGAAAAAATAGTTTTTAATCAAGGAAGACCCAAAAGTACTACAATTGCTCACATAGTTCAAAATTCTACATATTTGGTATTGGTAAATCCTTGGTTTTGTTGGATCACTGAGTTATCAAATAAATTATGAACTTGTTTGGTAAGGTAGAAGTGTGGGAAATGGCTAAAATTCATAATTAGGATAGTTGAGTTATCAAATAAATTATGAACTTGTTTGGTAAGGAAGAAGTGTGGGAAATGGCTAAAATTCATAACTAGCACAGTTGGTATGCGTATTTAGTTTAGTAATAATTTAAGCCGTTACTAATTACACTTGCAAATATGCTTTAATTTGTTACTTTTATCCATTACTTTTAATAGCTTGAATTTTACAAAAAGTTTTATGGATCTCCAATGAATTTATCAAGATGTGGGAATAATAAAATGTTCACCTTCATTTTTGTGAAAATATTAAAATTTCAAAGGATTTTGTATAGCTTTTAAAAACTATTGTTGATTTTTTGAGAAAAATAATTTATTCCATAGAGTTTTGAAGAATCATTTTGAAAAAATGGAGATTGAAAAATCATAAAAAAAAAAGAGAAAAAAGGTGAAATTTAGCCACTAAAATCTTCCCTAATAATATCTTCTCTTAAGGATTCTATTTTAACTAAGTTATTTATCTAAACATCCACTAATACTAGTTAACAAAGTTGTTAAAGCCTAACTATTCTACTAGGCCCCAAGATTTATGAATATGATACTTCCACAGGGAATCCCTTGTAGATGAAGGTATTTTTCATGGCTTTTGTTTTAGATTATGTTTGGAAAGGTAGTATTGTATTGTACATTTGTTGGAATGCATATATCAATTTTTCACTTGTATCATAACTTTTTTTATTTCCACCATTTTTTCAACTAGTGGCATAGATTGTCCTGTGTATTTACAAGTCCAAAATCTTCATGAATATTGCACTATCACGATGTTAATTAGAACAAGTGATGATGAAGACATAAAAAATTACTAAAATTTCTAATTTGGCCCCCTTTAAAGGACATAAAAAAAAAAAATGCATTGACAACTTCCTAAGTAATAGAAAAGATCCCTTGCCCAACCAAATTAGGAAGGAGTTGCTAATAACTTACTATATGAAGTGCAACAAAGCTTACACCAAGACGTACTATTAGTTCATACTTCTCTTCGAAGATGGGTTGTTGCACCCCAAGGGAGAGTGAAGAGAGATATCAAGAACATTTTCCATGTCTATGCCATGCATTTACACCCAAACTTGAATACAACTCCAGTTGGTTAAAACGGCTTTCTAAAAAACAAAGATATTGTATACAAAAGACAAAGATATCACATACATTATTTTGTACATGTATGTTACATTTAATGTTGAATGTTGTTATCTCAATGTTTTAGATTCACACTGTAGATAACATTAAAATAGAGCTCAACTTTTAATGGTACTTTACTCATTTTTAGATCAAAAATTGAAAAGGGATGGTTCAAGTGTAGGAGGTGTTATATCTCCATAGAATAACCAAAAACTATATAGAGATCATCCTACTTAAGAAGGATGGAGACAACTAGCAAGGGGGGAAGAATTATGGGGAAAAAATAAGGGAATAAATTAGGAAGAAGACAACTACTATGCAAGCTCAATGTAAAGTCTATGTCAAAAAAAAGACAGAAAATTATGACATTCACTATAAAAACATTCAAGTAGGAGGGTTGACGGCTACATACTACATCCAAATTCCTAGTGGATATCCTATTAGAATGATACAAGGAAATTGTGGCATGTTGGGTAAATTCATCACATGTAGATAGGGTAGATTAGTTTTGTTATTTGTGCCAAAAGGGTCCAATAGACATGTGTGGGTAGTAATGAAGGTCTGGCCCTAATCATGGTGTTTCAATGGGAATAGTCAACCTTGTTTTAATCTTAAGAGGAAATTTAGGAGCCAACAATAGAAATTTCAACAAAAATGGTGAATGGACTACAACAATAGTAATAAATGGATGTAGTGATACTATTAGTGGGATTCCTCGGCATAATGTTTGATGCTTCTATAAGAAGGGTAGGAGAAAAAAATAATGGGGGAGAAGAAGGAAGGTGTGGTAGTGGAGATAAGTAGGATGGTGGGGGTTGGAGAAAATAAAAACATGAGTTAGGGATGATGATAAGAAAGGTGGTGATAAATCCAAAGGCGGTAATAAAACCAAGAAGGGTGAATTACTCTCTAAATAAATTGAGGGTGCTTGGTCTATATGATATTAATGGGTTTCTTT
>APFE030946115.1:0-21724 GCA_000404065.3 Pinus taeda | reverse complement strand
GGTGCGAAAACCGAGGGACAAAGAGAAGATAAGAAGCCACCAGATGAAAGGGGTTACCTCCCCCTGTAACATCAAAAGTGTTCCAGTTGATGTTAGGACCCTTTAAGTTTGTGGAGGAAAGCTACTTCCGTTCTGAGGGATGAGACTCATAATGATTTCCTGATATTGAGGAATCCGCCGCTAGCTGCCCACTTCGACGTATTTTTGCTAACTATTTACCCACCCACCCCCATCCCCGAAGAATTTGGCGCTCCAGACAACGGAGGGTTGAGGGAAGAGGTGCCGTAAGGCGCTGACCTTTACGCTAGTTACTTATTTGAGAGGGGCACCACATAAGTAAAAATGAAGGATGGTGGGAGGTTATACCTATTGGTCCCCTCCCTTAGTAAGTAGCGAGAAGGGGGAGGATGTAAGATTATATGGGATCTTGCGGAATGATTGATTATGCAGACCTTCAGTACGAACGATGAATTTCGAACCAAAAGGATTGGAACTCGCCGAAAGGGGAAAGAGTTTGGGAAAAACAAAGCAATGCCAACAGAGTCAATGCCGCTGTTTCATCGATGGCGAAGCTCTTGTCACCTGGGTAGTACTTAATCTTCCCTCTGCATGGAGCGCCATGTTGGATCATCAAGTCCTCCTAACCTTCCATGTCTTCATTTACTCTGTAAGCATCGACCCTAGTTTCGTGTCAGAAGGGGCCTTTCTAGGTCGACCCATGCCAATTTTGAATGTTTCACCTCCTTTATTAAATTCCTCGTCTTCTGACCCACCACGCCTTTAAAGATTTGCATTACTTTATTGCAGAGTCATCGCATCAGGGTTTTCCATTAACGGGTTGAGCCTCCACTTAACACTTGTGATCACCGATATGCTGGGGTGGGGCCCACCAGGGATATCGCAATCACTTAGTACCTAGTATTACCTTTGTTTTCTCTATTTGATGACCATGTTGCTAGATATACGTTGAAAAAACCATCATTGTCCTGCTAAGTAGAAGCAAAGTAGACGTCTTAATGCTCATTGACCTGGGCCTGTTGGTATCGCAATCACAATATAGGAGCAGGTCCTTTTACCACATTTCATAGTGCTCGTCAATTTTCTGGACATGAAACTTCAATACGACATGATACATAAAATATCGCATCTGGGAGGGTTCTCGCACATCACAATCACAAGTTGGAAGGGACTTCAGAAAAGGAGCGACTGTGATTTGTGTGATCCCTGATTATGATATCTCAATCAAGGGGGGAATAATTATCACAATCAGCGAGAAGGAGTGGTGATGGACGAATATGGAAATCGATTAGAGATCAATGCGATATGCGATATCTTCAGAGGAGGGATTCCATCGCAGACGGTGAGAAGGAGTGGTGGCAAGCGGATATACATCACAAAAAGGGAAAGGGTCGATTGTCAGGACTCTGGACACCACATATCTCCACAATGGTATGATATTGTCCACTTTGGGTCTAAGCCCTCATGGATTTGCTTTTGGAATTAACCCCAAAAGGCCTCCTACCAATGGAGATATTTGTCCATCCTTATATACCCATGATCCTCCCCACTTCTAGTCAATGTGGGACTTTGGTCGTATACCCAACAATCCTCCCCCCGAACAAAGGACCATGGAGCCTCCCCTCAAATGATTATCCATCTGTCCACTCTCTACCAACCAGGGTTCTCTGCTCCAATGCGTTGGAAGCACATACCTTACATGGAGCACAACCTGCCTTGAGAGCTTGCTCTATCCCAAGTCAACTCCTCTTCACCGTGTTGGGACTAGGGCACGTCCATGAAGAATCTGGAGCACACCACCTGTCTAACCGAGCTCATCCACGGATCCCATCGTGATATTACCGGGGCCCGCCACCTTCGTTCGACATTCCGAGGTTTCATACACTTGGCTAACTTCGGAACTTGGCTCTGATACCACTTGTCAGGACTCTGAACACCACATATCTCCACAATGGTATGACATTGTCCACTTTGGGTCTAAGCCCTCATGGATTTGCTTTTGGACTTAACCCCAAAAGGCCTCATACCAATGGAGATATTTGTCCATCCTTTTATACCCATGATCCTCCCAACTTCTAGTCAATGTGGGACTTTGGTCGTATACCCAACATCGATTGCGATTGTGATTTGTGGGTCCCGATGTTAAAAAAGGAATTTTGGCACATCTTCTCTTGCTCTATCCTCTTCCTCTTATTCTCGAACTCCTTCTTCTGTAGATCCGTCCTTTTCTCCAAGTTATAATTAGGCTTGTGCTTGTGTCTTAAGAAAAATATCCCTGTTAATGTCAACAATGTTTGTCCATGATACAATTTTCAAACATTATCCACAACACATGTGATAATTAGCATCCTTGATGAGTATGTGAACTCTCTTCAACTAAAACTACCCCCCACATAATTTTTCACTGTGATTTTCCAAGGTTTGGAAAACCAGTACTCCAAATTTGCTACAGGGTTAAAAGAGAAGTTTTATCCATATTGCTTAGAGGAAGGAAAACTTCAGACTCAACTAAAAAACAATCCATTTCCTTTCTTATCTTTCTTAACTCAAAAGAAACATTTTCATTCAATTTTTTTTTATTCTCAAACTTCTATCAGAATTTTGGTTGAAGGAATGAAAATTTTTGCAGGTTTCTTGTCCATGGATGGTAGATAAAAATGTGTACTAACCCTTCTATTAGATGTCCCTCTTCAAATCTAGGGTAAATTTTCTCAAAATCAGGCTTTTTGCAACTCTCTAGACTTTCCCGTAGTACAATGTCTTCTCCTGTAGCAAATCTATCCCTTCCTGTAGCAAATATGTTTCTCCTATAGCAGCTATGTTTCTCCTGTAGCAACTATTCTTTCTCCTATAGCAGTGCAGTTTGTGCTTTGAGTTGCTTAGATGTGGTTTCTAGAGAGGTTGGCCTTTTTATGGGTGTCAAAAGTTGCTTCCCCTTTGGTTGAAACCTCCCACCCCCCATGGCCCCTATTTTTGTCTCTTTAAATTATTTGAAAGGAATTTCCAAGATTTTTATTTTGAATAGTATAGGGTGGAGGTCGAGATAGGGTGGTTGATTGTTGGTCAGAGAAAGAGAAGAATGATACTCCCTATCTCAACAAAAGACTTCATTTGCTCTTACCTTTCCCCTCTTATATAAGAAAAAAGAATCCAAAGGATTTTACCTCTTCATGTTTTTGCTACAGGATGCATGTATCAGGAAGATTTAACTATGAAATTGTATGGAAAGTAAGGAGGGAGGATGCTACTTAGCCTTTTCAGGATGACTCTCTCATGTTCATGGGTTTTTTTTTTTTTTTGAAAATTCCTAGTTGATTTGGTTCCTTCCTCTTAATTCACCCTTGTAGCATATCTTTGGTGCTCTTGTAGCATTCTAGGCCCTCTTGTAGCTCCTCCTATAGCACCTACAAACATTGTTTGAAGTAGCTTGATGTAACCCTAGGTAGTATTTGATAGCGTTTAGCTCCTCCTTTTGTATATTGATGGGTTTCTCCAACTGTTTCTTAGCAATAAGTAATTGCGAGAGTGAATTTGAGCCTCGTACTTTTATTCCTTTTTCTGGTAATGGCTCGGAGTGCTTTGGTGACTTAGCCTTTGCGAATTTCCTCTTTTAACTGTTCTCCCCACTCCTCGTAATCATCACCCTTCTTAATTTTTATTTTCCACATTGCATGAGTGAGGGAGTTAGTTGCACTTAACTGGTTGAGGGTGGCTGAGACTGCTAACCCATCCTTAACTTATAAAACCTCATCTCCCATGCATTGACAACAAATTTCTAACCATAACACGCTCAAGAAAAGAGGTGAAGAATATTGCATACATGTACCTACCTGTGATATTGAATTGTTGGAGATGCCTGCATGGTGGAGCTGGTCCTCATAACATGATGATCTTGAAAGTGTTGATTTCCTTTGCTTGCTTCTTCACAGGTCTTCATAGATTGATGATTCTTTGACTGATAAAAATGTTGCGTGTATATGTTTCTTTCCAGTGTCTATTTTGTTGTTGGTGGAGTGGATGGACTGCTTCCTAAGGAGGGTGCGCCCCTTCTCAACTTCAGAAATGGCTTCATGATGCTCAAGGTGGTTGGGTCTTCTGCTCTGTGGGTGAAAAAAGAGTTTTTTTTGTAACTGTACAGGCTGCTATAGGAGGAATCTCCTTCCTGTAGTAGTCACTTAATTTCTCTTTTAATACCTCATATTGCATGTAATATTGCGGGAAAGTCATAAAATGTATACGGATAGGGTTAAAATCATCAGGAAGTGGTGTAGGTGGTGGAAAAATTGAAAGCCAAGCTTTTCTATGTTTTTTTATATATGGAAAAGTGGAAATTAAAGTTGAAATTTGGCTAGATGGAGTGGATGGATGATTAAAGTGATGTTGGTAGACCTCTCTCAACATTTCCTAAAGAAGACATGACCTTTTGGCCTCTTTCTCCAATCATATCTGCCTCCTGTAGCACTTTTGGTTACTCTTATAGCATTTTAGGATAGTCTCCCGTAGAAGAATTATTTTATCCATTTATCTCAAATGGTATACTGGATTGACCTGAAATGTTTTGATCATGTTTCCATCATCCTTATGCACCTCCCCACAAAAAATCTTCGCGAATGGATGCAAGAATCTCAAGAAAAATTAAAAATGGTTATAGGTTATGGAGGCCAATTTCTCGAACAATGTGCACTAGAATTCGCTAAAATAGCTTAAGCAGTTTACCATCATCGATATGCATCTCCACATGAAACATCTCAGCTAATGGATGTACGATTTTCGAGATATGGTAAAAACAATTTATGCCCAGTGTATTTTGGCCTCCTGTAACAAAATAGAACCCTCCTGTAGAATATTAGGACAACGAGGAAAATGAATGGGAAAGGCTTGGAAATGATGGGTGGATGTTGGAAATCGATGGGGGTGATGGGTTGACATGGCCCTAGTCCTATTGGAGCATCTAAGCAAAGGAGGAGAAATCCCAAGTTTGACTTCCTTTGACTAGATTTTTTACCAACTTTTTCTTTTCGTGCTAACTTGTTTGTGTTTCTTGCAAAGATTGGAGAGCATTCATTAGAGAGAGATACATGGAGCAAAGATTTTTTTTTTTTCATTTTTTCATTTTTTTTCTTTTAGGCCTACTAGCTTCCCCAATGAGGTTTTCAACTAGTAGGTATGACTAGGCGCCTCAAAGGAGGTTGTCAATCAATGAGCCAATCTCAGACACCTCAAAGGAGGTTTTCACCTAAGATTTTTTTTTTCCTCTTATTTTTTCATTTTTTAATTTTTTTTTTTTTTCCTACTCTACTTGAAAAAAAAAATCTTTCCAGTATCGAAATACTTCCAATGGAGCCATGTGCACATCAATATAACAGATAAACTCATGTGTAGGCTCGAAATATATGCTTTGAAATGTACCTGAATTTTAGAGACCAAATTCTTCAACTTTGACAATATCAAGCATTGTTGAAGAAGAGAGTGATGGTCCATCTTGTTGATTTTCTGGAAAGAAACCTTAATATAGCTTTGATGCCCTCAGTTTTATTTCTCATTTGGATCATTATTCATGTCTTATTCTACCATGACATTCAAATATTCCTCTTTTTACTGATTATTCTCTTGAACACGTGGAGGATTTGATGGTAAACATGAGGGGACTTTCTCAATCGCTAATTCTGATGTCTGCTCTTCATCAAGTGCAACCCATGATTCTTTGGTCTTCTCATTTGAATCTTATTTTTATGAATGTTTTCCTTCAATGACAACAAGAGAAAATTTTTCTTACAATACTCTTCCTGAACTAAGATGAATCCCATTTATATCAAGAGGAGATGTTAGGAAGTGTTGTACCTCAACATTGTAATTGGGGTGAACTACTTCCTTGTGTGGGTTTGGAAATGATGGTACAAGTAGTTGAGTAAGAGGGGATATTTGAGATGGATGTGGTTGGGGTTGTGGTTGTGGTAGAGGTGGATGGTAGGTGTTGTCACTCCCAGAGATAGCCTCAGATTTCCTATAAATTAGTGCCTAGGCACATCTAGATTTTGTGTGTCTCATATGATTCTCAAGAAACTGGAGACATCACATGTATTATATATATATATATATTAAACATCTTGGGTTTGTTCATTCATCTAAAGGTGTAAGCCATGTATTTTTGGTACTTCTTCAATATACAACTCACATAAATATATGCATAAAATAGTGGAGGTCAAGTAGTTCAAGGACCTATAGTTTAATAAGCTTTGACATAGCAATGAGAGAAGATAAGGAGGAGTAACTCATCACATAGAGCTTGGAGCATCAATAATTCTACACTTATCACGCAGAGCTTGAAGCATCAAGGATTTCTACACTTATGTGAGTTACAAGTAGACATAATGGACAAAAGAGAGATTTGGTGCGATGATTCATGGAGCGCAAATTTAAAGATATAATCTCAACAATCCATATAGGCACATGCATTAACCAGTCAATAAAAATGAATCTGTAAGAAAGTATGAAACATTTCTAGCAATTGTGATTACACGAATTCAGTGAGGAAACTTGAACATAATGGAATTTAACAGAGGGATAACATACTATAGTACTCAAAGGGGGGATCACCACCATTTCCTTAATATTTTGAAAGATCCATATCATAAAGTCATATAGTCTGAAAGTAACATGTAGTTCTTTCTTTAGAATTGTGAACCTTTGTAAAGTGTTGCTTCCCCCTATTTATATGGAGAGGGGAGCATTGAACAATAATTACAAAAAAAATATCTTCAACCGAGCCTCAGCTGTCATATCGACTAGCTGTCTCGACCTGGGATGGCTCTGTGGCCCAAAATGACTACAAAAATTAATTGCTTCAATAAATGACAACACATCATAAGAAAACAAACAAGACAATCGATCGGATGAACACACCAAAAAAATATCTCCGTGCCCATCCCTGTGATTTACTCTTCTCAAGTTGTTGCTTTCCCATGGCCCGGTCACCTATGCCACTCAGTCGGTTCCCATCGCTTCTGCCTTTACTGCTCGGCTTGTTCGTTCTTCAAAACTGGGAGCGGTCAAAGGCGACATAGACTTTCTAATTCATGATGCTTATTAGTCTTCCTTATAAATACTACACCTACCTGAGTGTTTCCTTAAATGTCAAAACCACCCTTCTTTGGTCCCCCCACCTTTTTTGATCCTGTTATACATCCATCTCCATTTATATATCATCCATATCCATCTCTCGGTTACCCATTGATTAAGGCTTGCTTGTTTTCCGACAAAGTGTGACCTTACCTATTCCCATTTGTACTTAGAAACGTATATGGAAGTGAAAAGGTGTGTTAGAAAAGATAAGAAAAGGGGTGGTACGAAAACCGAGGGACAAAGAGAAGATAAGAAGCCACCAGATGAAAGGGGTTACCTCCCCCTGTAACATCAAAAGTGGTCCAGTTGATGTTAGGACCCTTTCAGTTTGTGGAGGAAAGCTACTTCCGTTCTGAGGATTGAGACTCATAATGATTTCCTGATATTGAGGAATCCGCCGCTAGCTGCCCACTTCGATGTATTTTTGCTAACTATTTACCCCACCCACCCCAATCCACCGAAGAATTGCGCACCCGACAACGGAGGTGAGGAAATGAGGTGCCGTAACGCCGCTCGAACCAACGCTAGTTACTTATTGGAGAGGGGCACCCAATAAGTAAAATGAAGGATGGTGAGAAGGTATACCTAAATTGGTCCCCCCTCCCTATAGTAAGTACGCGAGGAGAGAGTATAGCTAAATAATGGATCTTGCGGAACAGGATTTATTAATGCAAGCGGCAAGTAAGACGAATGAATATCGAACAAAAGGAACTTGGAACTCCCGATAGGAAAGGAGGGAAAAACCCAAAGCAATTTGCAACAGAACAGTCAATTCCGCTGTCATCGATGGGCGAAGCTCTTGCCACCTGGGTAGTACTTCATCTTCTCTCTGCATGGAGCGCCATGTTGGATCATCAAGTCCTCCTAACCTTCCATGTCTTCATTTACTCTGTAAGCATCGACCCTAGTTTCGTGTCAAAAGGGGCCTTTCTAGGTCGACCCATGCCAATTTTGAATGTTTCACCTCCTTTATTAAATTCCTCGTCTTCTGACACACCACGCCTTTAAAGCTTTGCATTACTTTATTGCAGAGTCATCGCATCAGGGTTTTCCATTAACGGGTTGAGCCTCCACTTAACACTTGTGATCGCCGATATGCTGGGGTGGGGCCCACCAGGGATATCGCAATCACTTAGTACCTAGTATTACCTTTGTTTTCTCTGTTTGATGACCATGTTACTAGATATACGTTGAAAAAACCATCATTGTCCTGCTAAGTAGAAGCGAAGTAGACGTCTTAATGCTCATTGACCTGGGCCTGTTGGTATCGCAATCACAATATAGGAGCAGGTCCTTTTACCACATTTCATAGTGCTCGTCAATTTTCTGGACATGAAACTTCAATACGACATGATACATAAAATATCGCATCTGGGAGGGTTCTCGCACATCACAATCACAAGTTGGAAGGGACTTCAGAAAAGGAGCGACTGTGACTTGTGTGATCCCTGATTATGATATCTCAATCAAGGGGGGAATAATTATCACAATCAGCGAGAAGGAGTGGTGATGGACGAATATGGAAATCGATTAGAGATCAATCCGATATGCGATATCTTCAGAGGAGGGATTCCATCGCAGACGGTGAGAAGGAGTGGTGGCAGGCAGATATACATCACAAAAAGGGAAAGGGTCGATTGTCAGGACTCTGGACACCACATATCTCCACAATGGTATGATATTGTCCACTTTGGGTCTAAGCCCTCATGGATTTGCTTTTGGACTTAACCCCAAAAGGCCTCCTACCAATGGAGATATTTGTCCATCCTTATATACCCATGATCCTCCCCACTTCTAGTCAATATGGGACTTTTGGTCGTATACCCAACAATCCTCCCCTTGAACAAAGGACCATCGAGCCTCCCCTCAAATGATTATCCATCCGTCCACTCTCTACCAACCAGGATTCTACACTCCAATGCGTTGGAAGCACACGCCTTACATGGAGCACCACCTGCCTCGAGAGCTTGCTCTATCCCAGGTCAACTCCTCTTCACCATGTTGGGACCAGGACACGTCCATGAAGAGTCTAGAGCACACCGCCTATCTAACCGAGCTCATCCACGAATACCATCGTGATATTACCGGGGCCCACCACCTTCTTTCAACATTCCGAGGATTCATCCACTTGGCTAACTTCGAGGCATGGCTCTGATACCACTTCTAAGGACTCTCGACACCACATATCTCCACAATGGTATGATATTGTCCACTTTGGGCCTAAGCCCTCATGGATTTGTTTTTGGGCTTTACCCCAAAAGGCCTCATACTAATGGAGATATTTGTCCATCCTTATATACCCATGATCCTCCCCACTTCTAGTCAATGTGGGACTTTGTCGTATACCCTACAATCCTCCCCTCGAACAAAGGACCATCGAGCCTCCCCTCAAATGATTATCCATCCATCCACTCTCTACCAACTAGGATTCTTCGCCCCAATGCATTGGAAGCACACGCCTTACATGGAGCACCACCTACCTCGAGAGCTTGCTCCATCCTAGGTCGACTCCTCTTCACCGTGTTGGGACCAGGACACGTCCATGAAGAATCTGGAGCACACCGCCTGTCTAACCGAGCTCATCCATGGATCCCATCATGATATTATCGGGGCCCACCACCTTCGTTCAGCATTTCGAGGATTCATCCACTTGGCTAACTTTGGAACTTGGCTCTGATACCACTTGTAAGGGCTCTGGACACCACATATCTCCACAATGGTATGATATTGTCCACTTTGGGCCTAAGCCCTCATGGATTTGTTTTTGGGCTTTACCCCAAAAGGCCTCATACTAATGGAGATATTTTTCCATCCTTATATACCCATGATCCTCCCCACTTCTAGTCAATGTGGGACTTTGATCGTATACCCAACACAGAGGAGAATGAATCTAGCCCTTAAGGACATTGTTAAAGAAGAAGTGCAAAAATTGTTGGATGCAGGATTCATCTACCCCATCTCGGACAGCGAATGGTTTCCCCTCTAGTGCTGGTACCCAAGAAAAATGGGAAGTGGAGAATCTGTGTAGACTACAGAGAACTGAACAAAGCCACCAAGAAAGACCACTTCCCTTTGCCTTTCATAGATCAAGTGTTGGATGGACTGGCAGGAAAGAAGCTTTCCTCTTTCCTAGATGGGTTCAGTGGGTATAATCAGATCCAAATCAGCTAGGAGGACCAAAATAAGACCACCTTCACTTGTCCATGGGGTATCTTTGCCTACTGAGTCCTTCCCTTTGGGCCATGCAATGCCCCTGCCACTTTCCAGAGAGCTGTACTGAGCATCTTTGCTGAGCTAGTTCATGATTCAGTGGAAATCTATATGGATGACTTTACTCCTTACAGGTCTAGCTTCCAAGAAGCCTTGTCCAAATTGGGAAAAGTTTTAAGCAAGTGCATTGAGATGAACCTGTCCCTCAGCCTTGAAAAATGTGAATTCCTGATGACTGAAGGGACCGTGTTAGGTCATACAATTTCTCGCCAAGGATTACAGGTGGATCCTAACAAAATTGCTATCATCAAAAAGGTTCCACCTCCTCAGAAGGTAAGATATGTTCGGAGTTTCCTAGGCTTAGCAGGATATTATAGAAGATTCATTAAAGTTTCAGTAAGCTAGCCTCACCATTGTTTGGCCTCTTAGGAAAAGATGTTGAGTTTAAATGGACCGACGACTGTCAAAGGGCCCTGAATGAGTTGAAGGATAAGTTAGTGTCCACCCCAATTTTGAGAGGCCCAAACTGGGCCCTACCTTTCAACATCCACACTGATGCCTCGAAAAAAGACATAGGGGCAGCCTTAGGACAAGTTGAGGAAAAACTCCCATATGCCATATACTTTGTCAGCAAAAACCTGTCCAAGGCAGAAATGAACTATATTGTAACTGAGAAGGAGTTCCTGGCCGTGGTCCATTCCGTGAACAAGTTCCGACACTACATCACTAGCTACCAAACATTTGTACATACTGATCATGTTGCAATTAGATATTTAATGAATAATCCTGATGTGAATGCTCGTATTATTAGATGGTTACTTTTGTTGCAGTAGTTTGATTTGACTATCGTTGACAAACCAGTTAAAGAAAATGTTGTTGCTGACTTCTTGTCTAGATTGGATTTGCCTGTAGGTGAAGAAGGAACAGTGGATGACCAGATGCTAGATGAGCATCTGTTTGCTATCTCAGTTCTTTCTCTGTGGTTTGTTGATATAGTAAACTACTTGGTCTCAACACAGTTCCCTTCGCATCTATCCTCAAAGGAGAAGAGCAAAATCATGAGGAAGAGTGCCCCATTCACTTGGATTGGGGGCAACCTGTTTAAACTTGGCCCCAATCAGATCTTAAGGTGTTGTGTTAGGAAGGAGGAGGTCTTTGAAATCCTCCTAACCTGTCACGATGGACCCTATGGAGGCCATTTTGCAGCAAAAAAGACTGCCTTCAAAATTCTACAGGAAGGCTACTATTGTCCCACTCTTCATCAAGATGTCAGAAGATATATCAGCCAATGTGACCGATGCCAGACGATGGGGAAACTGACTCCATAGGACGAAATGCCTCTCCAACCTCAAGTGACCCTTGAGCCATTTGAGAAGTGGGGTATGGATTTTGTGGGTCCTATCAACCCTCATTCGAGGCAAAGGTCTTACATCATTGTGTGCACAAACTACCTGACAAAGTGGGCAGAAACCAAGGAAATCAAAGCAGCAACAGAAGAAATGATGGCTAAGTTTTTAAGAGAAGACATCTTCTACAAATTTGGCTACCCAAGAGAGTTAGTCACCAATCAAGGAAGTCAGTTCACCTCCAACTTAATTGAAGACTTGCTCACTCATCACAAGATCAAGCATAGGACTTCCACCCCATATCATCCTCAAGCAAATGGGCAGGTGGAAGTCACTAATAGAGGATTACAAGGGATTTCGACTAAGGTGGTGAGCAGCAGTAGAAAGGATTGGGTAGAGCACCTGGTTGAGGCCACTTGGGCCTATAACACCACTTGGAAGACCACAACTAGTTTCACACCTTATGAGCTGGTCTACGGGAAGAGAGCTTTGCTGCCAATCAAGTTCAAGTACAACACATTGAGGATGGCAGCTCAGCTGGACCTAGATCTCAGCCATGCTCAACGTGAAAGGTTATTACAGCTGAATGGGTTAGATGAACACTGAATACAGGCCCTCCTCCACTCAGAAGTGGTTCAACTTCAAAGGAAGATATGGCATGACCGGCACCTTAATGACAAACAATTCCAGCCGGGAGATTGGGTGCTGCTGTATGATTCCAGACATAAGGATTTCAAAGGGAAGCTGAGGACACGATGACTAGGACCATATGCAGTGGAGAAGTCAATGACAATGGTTCCGTCCTTATCTGGACCATTGATAAAGAAGCCATCCCCATGCTTGTCAATGGGCATCGTCTAAAGATCTACAAGAAACCTCTTTCGAGGCAGGAGTTCATCGAAACTCTGGAAAAATTAGTGCTAGTAATAGAGAAGGGTTCTGCCTCTATTTTGGCCACACCCTGAGCATCATCATGTCAACAAAAAAAAATAAAAATAATACAATAAAAAATATCCTTGGGTGAAAAACTCTCTGGGGCGCCCAAGGTAGATGGTAGGGGTGAAAAGCTCCTTGAGGCGCCCCTGCTGTCTCTCTGAAAATAAAGAATTTGAATAAAAAGACCCTTGGGTGAAAACCTCTTTGAGGCACCTAAGGTAGATAGTAGGGGTGAAAACCTCATTGAGGCACCCCTGCTCTCTCTCTTAAAAAAAAAAAAAAAAGAGAAGAAAAAAAAGAGAAAAAGAGAAAAAAGAAAAAGAAAAAGGAGGAAACAGAAAAAAAAAAGAAGTTTAATCCCTGGAAATTGTTGCAAGTTGCAGGAATACAATGCAGAAAGGAGGCCTCCCAACACAAGGACAGGGGTCCCTACCAAGTTACTAGGCATCCTCACATACACTCCCTCCATGGACGCTCATTGTCTTCAGGATTCAGACACAATCTGGTCGTGGTTCAACCTTCTACAGGAAGCTGCAGGACTTTCTACAGGAAGTTCTGCATTTCTACGGGAAACATCCTGTAGAGCCTTTGGGCAGGCTAGAATCGATTATGGAGAGGGATTTGAAGCTTGAAGTCTGTTGATGAGGCATGCAACCACTCTTTTCTTCCATTCTCCACTTGTTTCATCTCCTTCCACCACCATTGCCACCATCTAGTTGAATATACTTGCACAGTTATACCAGAATCCTGTTTTCTCAGATCAAAATGAGTTTTTTTCAAGTGAAAAATAAAGCATGCAGAGGCTCGCACACTTTACCTGTCAAAGCTCCATCAGGACCCTTCATCCATAAACACAATTGTGTTTATTTCATCATGCACCCCAGGAGGAGAAACGACTATCGGATGTCCTACAGAAATCCTGTAACAGCTGATCCGGCTAGAGCACATACCATGGAGACACCAGAAGCTCACATCAAATGAAACCAGTGCATGTAGAATTAACCACCAGAGGGTTTGGTCTCGAGGTCTTGTATCCAGCATCAATCAATGAAAGAGGAGCTCCAGCACCCATGCACAAAGCAGCAGCAAGCAAATCTAGCATTCCACATCCCGAAGCCTGCAAAACACGTCCACAGCCGCACAGGTAAGTGCCTAAGCTTATTCATCGAATTGCATGAACTATACTCTAAAATTTGCATGACTGTGAAATGGGAGGATTGAACAAATTTGGTGGCCAGTCAACTGGCCACCCACAGCCAGTCAGATGGCCTCGTAGGATCCGAATGAGCTTGGTTATGCCAAAAAGATGGGCAGTTGACACGTGGGAAGTGTCCAGTCAGGGAGAATCGATAGTGTGATAGAAATGGTGGTGGTGAATGCAGAAGGAAGGATTCGGTGGTCAGAGACACACCAAGGAATCATGGTTGTGATGTTGGCCAACGGATCGGCCTCGACAGCTCATCCCCGTGCCATGAATTCTGTAGCAATTCAAATTGGTCGGTCGAATAACTCACGGTAAACTGCTGCCATTCACACTTGCAACCGTTTTTGTAGCTGAGTACGCGTCCTCCTCGTCTGCAAGTTGTTAGCCCGAGCTTCTCGGTCTATTCCAACGTCCTTCCACAGCTCAAACTCATCTAGAACCACCATGACGTCCTCCAGAAGACAGAAAAGCTTTCTACAGGAAGGTGTGCTACAGGAAACTTGGCATTACGAAGAAGCTTGGACTGTTTACGTCAAGGGTGGAAATTCTCAGAGAGGTAGGCCCCGAACGCACCATTCCCATGCAAAATAGTTCAAAAGGTGGTGAATTCGACGTGTTGGGGTGGAAAAAATTTAAAAGCAAATCTATCTATGAATCCAAAAGAAATTTACTTATGGTTGCATGAAATTGTCTTTGTGGTTTGCGTCCAAGATTTTCTCCATGAGTCTTGAGTTGAATTCCTCCTGTAAAGAAGTTGAAACACTGTCAAGGCTAACCGGTGAACAAAATCTGTGAATTTTACATGATTATGTGTATGTTGGAAACATAGATTTGCACTCTGTTTAGAGAAATCTCGAGTAGTCCTTTTGTACACGGGAATTCAAGTTTCAAAACCGAGGAATTGATACGAAGTGGCCTGCAAATATCATTTTCAATGTTCTGAGAAGGAAGCACACCTAGAATTCCCTTTTTGCTCAAAGCACAAGCAAAAACAGAGTATTTGTCACCATGCCAGGAGGGTTTATCAGAAAGGAACCCTCAGACTCCAAGAAACTATGAGAAACTCCTGAGGTGGTAGACTTATTTTCCCGTGCATAGTGGATGACATTTTGTGACAAACTTCAAGGTCACGATGATGAAATCACAGAGGAATTCCTAAGGTCCCTGAAGCTAAAATCAAAGACAGTAGCCACTATCAACTTCAGAGGATTGACCCTAAGACTCACCCCACAACTCATTAGCAGAGTCACTGATCTACCGATGGGGGTACCCTGGGATAAGGAGTAGAGGAAGTTGGGCCAAAAGGATAAAAAGGAGTTCTTCTTGCCAGAGGAACGGTTTTCAGAGGATAAGAATGGGTTCCGAAGAACCAGCCTACAACCATTTTGGAGTGAAGTCAGCCTCCAAATTATGAAGTATATTACCTATGAGGGGCAGTTCAACATCATATATGGTTATCATTTCCATTTGCTAGCTGAAATCAGGCACCAAATGGATCTACCCACAGAACAAAAATTGAGCATTTCCTACTTCCTCCTGCAATCCTTAATTGAGTGTGCCACAAATCTGAAGGAGGGGACACTAGACCAGCTGGCCCATCATGGGCTTATCAAGCTCCTCGTGGAAGATGCACTCCATACCTACACTGTCCCTCTCTCCTCGGAAAATTTTCAAAATGTCTAAGGATGATGACATCCGAATTTTGGCCGACGAGCTCACTTCCTCCAGCAGCGAGGAGAAGGAGCACATTGAGGAAGAAAAGAAAGCTAAAGGTCAAGAAACCCTGGGAAAACCACCAAAGAAAGAACAGAAAGAGACACGAGAGAAAGGCCAAGCTGCTAAGACCAAAACAATGGGTTGTAAAACGAAACAAACACCTAGGGAGAAAAGACTGTAGAGCAGGGCAGAAAGGACTGAAAATGTCCAAGCAAGTGAAGGTATGCCTAATGCAGCCACAACCAAGCTAAAGGAAAAAGCACTCCCAGCTAAGTAGGCCAAAATAGTTCCAACTGCTTCTACAGTAAGCCAGAAGGCCATTTCTACAGGAAGTCCAAAAGATGCTTCTACAGGAAGCCAAAAAACGGCCACTACAGGACTTTCTATAGGAAGTCTGGGGAAAGGGTAGCAGAAGGAGAAATCACCCGAGATTCTAGCTAGGGAGGCAGTAGCTCTGCTAGCCACCCTAAGCACATCTCCCCAACAAAAGGAAAAGCGAGAGAGGGAGCCTCCCCTGTATTTTAATGCAAGAAGGAGTGTGAAGATTAAGACTGGCAGACCCTAGTCTCCATCAAAAGAGCCAATCACAATTGTAGACACCCATACCACACCAAAAGGTAGGTCCCCCTCCAAGGCATCCATCACTTATGAGCAGGGAAGCCCGAAGACATCCACATGGAAGGAAAAGATGGAGAAATTGAACTCGGAGGCCTCTCTACAGGATGTCGAGGTTGCTTTACAGGAAACTTTGGCTAGGCTGAAAGAGACCGAAAAGATAGAAGAAAAAGCAGCCAAGTCATCATAGGAGGAAGAGAAGGCCGATACCATTATGGAACCAAGCCCCCGGCCTAACCTGGGCTCTTATTATAACTTCTTAGAGGTCAGGAAAATCATTCCTCAAATATTCACAGTGCCACTTTTCCTAGCACTAGAGGAAGAAAGAGTACGGACCCACACTTGGATGAAGATCGCTAAATCCAAGGGGGTGGCAGATATAGGCCCTCTGGAGGAAAAAATCAAGGAGACCCAAAGAGAGTTGGCAAGGGTACGACGTGTGGAGAGCTCCCAACAGGCCAAGCTATGAGAAGAGAATGAGATACTTAGACAGCAACTACAGCTACAAGGACAGAGGAAAGAAGAGGACACAACAACCATGGACACCACAGAAGAGCCTCAGGGAAAAGAAGGAATGCAAGATGAACTTGAGGCACTAAACCGGCAACTACAGAAAAGGGAATTGCAAGCAGGCCTAGAGATACAATCTCTAAAACAACAGATACAAGAAAAGGAGGCACAACTGGCCTGCATGGCCAGTTGGGCAATGGAAGCTCTACAATGTAGGCAACTGGCCAAATCCTATGGCCTTTACCTCAGGGGTTAGTGGTTGCAATTCCAAATCAACACGTTGGCACAGAGGGGTATCACCCAAATCCAAAACCCCCAATAGTTCATGGATTTATGTAACAAAAGTTTGTCAGAAGACAAGGCCAAGCTATCAAAGTTCTACCTTCATAATTTGGCCCTTCCAAACATAACCTAGGGGGACCCCAACACAGTAGTAGGGGACATGCAGCTGATGGTAATGACCTCATGGCTAAACCATGAAGAAAAGAGAGTGGCAGAGGTCAGAAATGTCATGGACCAAGAACTACAGAAACCACTGTTGATTAGAGCAGAGCCAGGGGACCCCAAAGCATTGATATCTGCCCACCAACACTTAGCAACCAACTCTTAGGCCATGTTAGAGTACATGGATCAGCAAGCTCAGGCCATAGCACACTTTGAGGATATGGAGCGACTATTGGGGGACAATTGTGTTCATGGTTGCACCCGCAGGTGGAACACATTGTCCCACAACCTCAAAATTAGGGAATACCACACTCCAACTAGAGAGAGGGAGGCCTTGGCACGATTGCCTCTCTACAAAAAGTCTATGCAGAATCTTCAGGCCAGCTGGATAGGCCTCAACTTAAGTCCACCTTTGATTTTGGGGTTGTTAGAAGGAGGCACAGAAGAAGAAGAGCATAAGTAGTGGGAAGAGGTGGAAAGGAAGGCCAGATTCCATGACAGTGAAGAGGATACTACTTCAGAAGCCTGGGATGTGAGGGAGGCGATCAAAGCAATTAAGGACGAGGAGCTGGACTAGTTGCTCAGAGGATGAGCAATCCATTTAGCAGGGGGGTGATGATGAGCCCCAAATTGGGTAACTTATTGGGCTCATTTTGCCTAATTATCCTTGTTTAGTCCTTGTTCAATCCTCCATTTTTCATAGATTATGAATTATTTTTTAGTATGTTTATGTCATTTGTACGAATAAGGGTGGTCACTCTTCCTAGGTGGTTAACACGTGCTTATTTCAGGTTTTTTGACACATGTTGGAGTAAAATCGAGCAATCATGGGCTAGGTGACAACCAAGCTTGAGGTGAGGATTTGTAGGGGTGTTGTCTATGACATTAAATAGCCCTTCCTTGGGATCTCCACCCCCAACTCCGAGCTCACAGGTCACCAAAAACAGATCTTGAAGGCAGCCGAGCAGATTTTGGAAAAGGAACTGTCTACTAACAGTTTGGACAACCGAGTCCCCTAGATTTAGGAGGCCTCCTAGGGCCCTCGTGGTGTATAAATGATAAGGCCTCAGCCTTCGTAAGGGACTTTTGAAACCATTACATTTCTTTGCACTACAGTGTTGTCACCTTCAGCTCGTTTTCTTGTATCCATTTTGGCATAACTTGTGTCTGATGACTATTTTTTGATAATGATAAGTAGTCCTATTTTATATCAACTTTGAGTTCTCTATAGGAACTGCAGCTCTCAGGGTTGGGCCCAACCTGAGAGCCTAGGGCTTCATTTATGTACTATTTTCTTTCTTTTATGCATCTTTGTTTTCCCTTTTATGCATTTGCAAACGTATTTCTGTTAGGTAGATTAAGTTGTGTTGATTAACTAGGTCACTATTTATGAATAGAATTTCTTAAGATGTTTAGAATAGATTGGTAGGATAATAACAGGGAAAAAATCTCCAGAAAAGGGCCAACAAACACTTTTGGTTTCACCTCTTCCTCATTAGATCAGGGATTGGAATTGAAGTAACCATGCTGTCCCAAACAAAAACACTAGTTTGCTTTGCCATGCAATCATTAGTGTACTGTTTCATTTGCAGAAGTTGGTTATGTGTTCAGATCTCTAAAATGTCTCATTGCATAATTGATATATATGGTTCTCTTTCAAATAGAGTTGATGTTCATTCACTTTATTGTTAGCTAGATTAGATTAGCTAGGACTTTGATTACTTGCAAGACTTTATTGATTCAATTGAATGTACATGGTGTAGAGCACCTCTACCACTCTTTCATCCACCTAAGCTTCATTAGAGCCATCTATTCCATCTCCTAACTAGGCTCCTCGTCTCACATTTGTCCTTTTGCCCACATAACGCTACCTTTTTGTGCAATCATTGTTTCAGCCTTCTTTGAGCCAATTCAACCATCTACACCGTCTCACCACTCCATCCACCATCCCCTGGGCCACTTCAGACCCCTATCCTACCTCCATAACCATTCCTGCATCTTCCCTCACTCACCCATTCTCCAAAATCCCATTTTTAAACATCCTGTAGAAATTTTTGAACATCCTGTAGAAATTCCTGAACATCTTGTAGAACCCCTGTAGACTTCCTGTAGAAGCTCACAAATGAGGTTTCTTGGTAGCAAAACTTTGTGAAACTCTCTGGAAGGGTGTTAGGGACTCCTTAGACCCTCTCTGAACCTTTCTGACCTCTTCCAAGCATTTCTCCTCATTGATCTACCCCTGCACAGTCAAGAACAATGAAAGCATATGCATGATGAAACTAACGACTTAATCAAAAATACAAAAATATGTTTTCTTCAGATAAAAGTAGTCTAGACACATGTATTTTACCTTCATATATGTAATGGAATCTCTTTCATTATTTTTCATTTTCTTCTTTTCGTTAGTAGGACTAGCTGGTAGAATTAGGGTTTGCTAGGGTTTGCGCTTTCCTTCAGTTTTTCAATCTCTTTTTGCAAATAGATTAGCTTCCTTCGAGTTAGCTTTCATCCATCAATTAAAAATATTCTTCTAAGAGCTCATAGAAGTTGGCTTAAGCTCCTAGCGGACTTGTGCTAGCTGACCAAGTGACAGCTGTGGCAAGAGCTAGTACTTGTACATACAGCACCATCGCTTCCAAGTTTGTTACAAACTACCTGGTTGATAAAAGTAAAGAAGGGAGTCCCAGGAGTTGCAGCATTATCACTACAATACTGGAGCCCACCAGCTGGTTTCATATACACCGTTCCTTTAACTAATTAGGTATTGAACACTATCACTATCATGAAGAAACATGGCACGATTCAAGTATGTGTTGATTATCGGGACATAAATTGAGCTTATCCAAAGGACAACTACTTGACCCTGTTTATCAACCAGATTGTTAATCATTGCATTGGATGTGGGATTTATTCATTTATGGATGGATTCATGAGCTATAATCAAATCAAATTTCTCATGATGGACCAACCTAAAATCACGTTTATTTTTCCATGGAGTACTTTTACTTAGAGAAAGCTCCCCTTCGATTTAAAGAATGCAAGGGCCACATTTCAATCGGTGATGGACTGTGCTTTCCATGACATCAAGGATATTGTGCAACCCTATTTGGATGATCTCCCTGCTCACTCCAAGTATTAGGTGTAGAGCTATAACTAGGGTCTCTCACACCACTAATTATCCCACATTAATAAGTCAATCCGGGAACGGTTTGCTATTGCAAGGAGTAGGTCAATCCGAGGCTATTTGTCTGAGTAATGCTCAGTAGTATAGTGTTCTAATGATTCGAAGGGAAACGGATGCTAAGCTATAACTAAACTAACTTAAAAGATAGAATCACACAAGGCAATTGATCAGTCAAGGGTACGGAAGCGATAACCCATCCCTTTAGAAACTGATGAAGAAAGGAAATTAGAGCATGGACTTATAGGTCTAGGAGCTAAGCAGCGTCTTGCTGAGGCTCACTACAGCCTTAGACCTTCTCTCACACCATAAACAACAAAGGCAGGTAAATAAAACGGTGGAAAGTAAAATGTAACAGCAATCTGGAAATGGAACAGCAATAAATGGAACAACAGTAAAATGGAACAACAGTAATCAAATGGAACAGCAGTAATAAAATGGAACAGCAGTAATAAAATGGAACAGCAATCCTTAATGAATTATGAGACAACAATTCTCACCCGTATGTACATGTTTTATACTACTACAACAATCTGAGAATAATAGATGATATGACTATGCTTCTGAACAAGGTAATATGGCTTGCAAGTCTCACAAATACTCTTTCACATGGATCTAATAACGATACATTCAGGCTAACCTTCTGTTACAGAGATAACCGAAAGATGCAACTCAAATAGATCCAATTTTACAGTGCAGAGACATGAGGTAAAGAAATCATTCATATATCAATCATAGCATATCACATAAAAGATGTATCAGATTACTTAAATAACTAAAATAAAAAAATCACACACAAATCACCGTATAATAATACAAAAGCAAGTGTCCTTCGGAGCCGGGCCCTGAGCTGCCAAGGGTACACTGCCTTAAGTTACTCCAGATGCAGAGATGAAATGAACACCAAGTCTTCTATATTAATTGCATCAAAAGTATACAAAGTCAGGTCTCAGCGAGACTCAATGATCATAATTTGTTCTGAAACTTAGAATCATAAAAACAGTCGTTTACTCAATGGCGTGGTGCCTTTATATAACAGAAACGACGGAGGTATCTATACAAAAAGATAAGTTAAAGCAGCGATCCCTCAGGATCAAAGATCCTGAGGGATTCACTAATCGTTCAATTCTTCTCTTTTCCTTCATGCGCTCTCCAACCCAGTATCCCACATTCTTTCCCTGGGCTATTCGGCTCTAATTTTTCTTGATCTCGTCCGCATCCGGTGCCCTGCTGGAGGGACAGAAGTTATTTTCCTTTTGCTTCTTGATTTTGATCAACAACCCCCTGTTTCCACGTCTTCCTGCATAGAAAACATCAATTATCAACACTTGAGCTTCCTTTGTCTATTTTCGCATATTTTATCAAAATCCTTTATCTTCTTTGAACTCATGATACAGAAAAAGTTAGAATTTTTATTGAAAA
>APFE030946113.1:250928-313366 GCA_000404065.3 Pinus taeda | reverse complement strand
TTATTTAAATATTTATTAAAATTTTAGAGGAGTGAATTAATCACCAAAGTAAGTCATTATATAAACAACTAATTCAATGTAGTTTTTTTATGTGCCACCATGATGAAGTAAGAAAAGAGCATTCACAATTTTCAACATGTATAAGTAAGTTGCATCTCAATTCAATCATCATTAGTGCATCTTATCCTTGAAAAGCTTGTCATAATTTATCATAAATACGAGGGGCAATAAAGAGAACTTGACCTTTGTGATAAGCATTTGTCCCATTTTGAGGCATCCATGCATATTTTCCAATCTATTCATTATTTTTATTGTTTCCACGGCCATAACTCTTTTCATATTTTGTTATGTGTTATTTTCCTTTTCCCTCCGACGAGGCTCAACAAGCTTATGCAAAGTCATTAAGCATTCCACATTAAAACTTTCTATTCAAAACCCGTAGGGATCTCCTCTTGCTCTTCATTGAGCATTTTGTTTCATGGCCAAACTTCCCTACTTGAAACTCAACTATTGGACATTAAACTCATACAAACCTAAGATGTATAACCATTATGCCTATTAAAGCTTCTATAATAGATTTATGTGAGTTCATACTTGGACTGAATTTAACTAACTCTTGATTGAATCTTCTCTTCCAATACATGTTATATGTTTGCATTTTTGTTGCCTTACATATTGGTGTATGCAATTAGATAGTCATTTTTTATACATAGAAAATCCACCAATTAAAAATAGAGCATCGAAACTAACGAACCTTTCATGGTCTCTTAAGTTTCAATGCATTCAAACATCATAGAGCATAGTTAGTTGTTTGGTCCTATTTGAATCTAACAAGAAGTCAAAACAATTTATTAATTTATTAATACCATTGATATCCATAGCATGAGTTGGAATGGTTGCACTATTATATTTTAGGATTTGGTTATTTGCAATGTATTGATAATATTTGTTGTTCTTTCTTAGTGGAATTGTAT
The DNA here is from genome assembly GCA_000404065.3 of Pinus taeda. Classification (NCBI taxonomy): domain Eukaryota; kingdom Viridiplantae; phylum Streptophyta; class Pinopsida; order Pinales; family Pinaceae; genus Pinus; species Pinus taeda. The sequence goes on along the minus strand of APFE030946113.1, from coordinate 312,392 downwards.
TAAAAAGTTTGGTAGGCCTTTGTAGATTACTTAGTGTTCTTGTTATAGATTGTCTAGTTCCAGCTTTGGCTTACATCATTGTTGTCGTAGTTCTTGCTTTAGTTTTTATTCCAACTTTGGTCACTTATTTTCTAGTGTTTGTTTTTGTTAGTGATTTTTCTTTAGATTTTGTCTTATTCCTTGTTTTTTCCACAGATTATTGAAGTGAGGTGTAGTGGCTTCTAGACCTAAGGAAGCAGCACTGAAAAAACTGTGTTTTGTGATTGAAATCCAATGCTTGATGCAATAGCCATTATGAATAAAATATAGTGGATATAGTTATAGCTTAATCCATTAATCATCCGCCATCAATGTTCGAGTTAGTTGATCACATTGCTTAAGGTGCTTAATATTTTTTTCTAAAAAATGACATGTAGTATGTTGGGAGATGGGAGGCGGTAGGCATAGAGATGGATGGCCACTATGAGACACAATGCATGATTGTCAAATCAATAATATGGGTGGGCTAATTACATCAATTGCATTGATGACATGATCGTATTTTGAGGTGATGCTTGACATCGACATCATTTTATGTGATTTTATCATTTCTTTGATGTTGCTTTTGTCCTTGCTTTAGTGACCTTAGTGTCATCCTTTGCCCTTTTCTCTTACCATGTCATGTCACGGGTGATTTTCTGGTTGAATTTTATTGTTGATCAACTCACTACACTATTTATCCTCCAACTTACTTCCGTGATATCCCAATAGTGACAACCAAACTCGCACATTGTTACTTTCCCTTGTAGCAAATCTAACTTCGTCAGTGGTTCAACCGGTTATCCAAGTACATGAGTGAAAATAATTTTTTTTCCCTAGATTTTCACTTGAAGGATATAAAACCTTTGGATTATCCATTTCTTGAATGATGGATGCTTTTGAATTTGTTGCTTCAACTAACAAATAAGAATGTATGGGCTCTAGAATAGGTTCTTCAATAAGGTAAACTTTTAGGTGAACTAATATTACTAGTATATTTGTTAATGAGACTTCTTATTTATAGTGAAGGTGTCTATATTCTAGCTCTTGCCTATGTTTCTTCAACTAAAATGTGTGTTGTAGAGTTACATATTGACTATTGACAAGTCATAAGTTATTGATATCTCTAGCTTGCAAGTTGTTGGATATGCTCTTGGTGTTATAGTGGCAGTTTGAAGGTTTGATCTTAGGCCTTACATAAATTACTCCATCAAACTACCAATTCACCATGGTAATTTCTTTGCTTTACTAATAAACAAAAGAGGTATCATCGTGCATGGTAATATAAGGTATGGACTTGGACTAAAAAGAAGAGAGGTATCATCGTGCATGGTAATATAAAGTATGGACTTGGACTAAAAAAGAAAAGAGGTATCATCGTGCATGGTACTATAAGTTATGGACTTGGAGTTATGAGTACATCAACTTGCTCAAAAGGTTCAACGCACACAATTTTCAAGTCTTCCTAGTTTCTACCGTATGTCCTTATAGTTTTAGTAGGTTCTCCCTTATCCTATCTCTAGCTAGTATGTTCTCCCCTAAATATATGGTAAAACAGAGGTCATTGAATTGACATAAACAATTGAATCCACTTATGTTGTCTCAATGGCTTTGTTGTAGCTCCATTGAAAGAAACTATTATTGTATCCATTGCTAGACCACCTAGTTTTGTCTATGGGAAGGTTTATATAAATAAGGATACTTCCCAACACCCTAGATTCCTAGGGTTATAGATATATTTTAGTATGATCTAGTTCACAATGTTCTTAAACACTCTTTTATGGATCAATATAGGATAGTGGAAATCAAAATGGATTCTTGAGTAATTTAAGTGTGACTTCAAAGTATCTTGATGACTATGGGTCAGTCGTTGTCATCCATCATGGCCGCGAGAAAGAACACTCTATCTGATTTGGTTCCCAGATTAATATCCTGCAATTCTTACATTTTTTAAGTTCTTGTATGTTAGGTGTCTCTATGTAGGATATGCCTTGAATAGTCCCTATTAATTGTTAGTGTTTATTAGTTTTCAGTGGCTACCAATTCGCAGTGATGAGTTACTATAGGTAATACTTGGTTATGCATCTATATAGTTGGGAAGTGTTAATTTGGTGGCATTGTTGCAGGGAACTATTTTAGGATATGGAGAGACATATTGGATTCTGCATGGTTTTTTGTTTAGGTTTTTTGTTAATATTAAACTCTATGATTGAAAATCACAGTAGGTTATTTTGAAGAAAATTGATTCAACTTTATTGTTTATACTAAAACAATCTAATTTAATTTAGTTTTTTGTCTGAGCTAGTGTTATAGATGTTATTAATTTGTGATATTTTCTTTATCTCTTACGTTATTTCTCCAAAGAAATTAGCTTGCCTCAAGGGTCAAGTTGTTGTAACTTCCCTATTTGTTGCTAGTAGCATTAGTATTTCCTTACCAGAAGCATGTTCTTTGACATGGAAATTGACCTGCTAAGCCTAGAGTATTTTGTACTGTTATTAAGTGTCAAGTAATGAAATCAAAATGGTAGACACTATACAGAAATAGGCTATCAAACAAACGTATACAAATCCATTGAAATTTTAAGGGATTGTTATAACTAGAATGATCGGAGAATGAAGACCTAAATACAATGTTGAATTTCATGAATCATTTGCATATTTGCAAATTATTTATCTATTAGAGATTGCTACATCTAAAGAAAGAAAGCTACTTGTTGGAACATACTACATCTATTGCTATAATTTTTCTCATGATTAAGAAGATTATTGAATTAGGGTGAACCGGAAGCAGCCTCTTGCAGGGAAGTAATGGGTTGTAAAAATCCCCAATACATTCATATTAGTAGTGGCATTTCTTTCATATCATTGACCTAAATTTAATTCGATTTCAATGACCAATTGGAAAGTTCAACATAGAAGAAATGTCCAATGCATAAATTAAATGTTATGTAGGGTTTCTAAAGTTAGTAAATGTATAGATCATAAAGCCACATTAACTATCTAAAATTATCAATCCTTCATGCTCTTTCCATCTCTAGCATTTTTCCATCGTTCTACTAAATATAGCCAATATCCATGAAATCCATTCCCACTACTTTTTTATTTCTATATATTTCATTACTCTTCTTACACACAAAAGGAAAGAATGGGTGGATAGCTATTACAAAGTACACTTCTGATACAAAAACTTATTTTGTCACTCATGGTTACAAGCTAAATGGTATAAGGCTAGGTGATTGAAAAGGAATGACCACGTTTCCCATAGGAACATACAAATGTACTAAAAAATGACTATCATTTACATGCTCCTTTTTCCCTAAGTCATTTAGTTTTTGTTTGTTTTAGTTCAACAATTATAAAGTTCGATAAAAATTGGACAGTTAAAATTTTGAAAATAAAATTTGATATTAAATTTGACATACTAAAAATTTGAATATATAATAATATATATATATTATATTATTATATATTATATATATATATATAATATATATATATATATATATATATATATATATATATATAGATAATGCTAAAAATTGTTGTAACTCTTCTTTTTTTCCAGGAAAAAAAGCTTTGTATTTCATTTATAATTGAAATAAAATAAATTCCACACATGATTTAAATCATTCTCATGGTTTGTAGCCCATAGAGTTTCAGTTGTAAGGTTACAATATTTTGAAAGTTTATAAATTATTTTGTGTACAAAAAGCCCAAAGCGCGTGACATATCCAGTATGTTTCTCCACTCTTGTTTCCCCTATTTACAATGTATCAAGAATGAATTTGACGAGATCAAACCCTTTTGAGTCTCTACTATCCATAAAATAGTAGGAGGGTAACTATGTATGCCTACAAAGATACTATAAACAAGTTATGAGAAAAATTGATTTATTGTATAACCCAAAATCGTCACTTGTGTGAACATCATCTCACAATAGTCAAATCATGTTCTCGGATGTGTTGTGAAGTGGTTTGTACAAAAAAAACAGCATGTAGGAACTAAAAAAAGGTTTGTAAAATCCATTGTCGAGTATATAATATATGTTATATTTTCATCCTATTGGTCACGCATAATAGATTAGTTATGCCTAGGGGCATAGCTGGAGAAAGTTGAGCACACCTTCTTTGGGTTCTTGGATTTCCCACTAACCTTGAGCCAATGCCAATATTTTCAAAAGTTCATTTTCCTCTTGGTTATTCTTCCTATAAACATGAGTAAAGGAATAGCAAGTAAAGGTCCTCAACTTGTTTACAATATTTTGATAAAGGGGAAGAAGAGTGTGATTACTCAATTTTGATTTTTCATTCTACTAATTGACGAGGCTCATCAATGGGTAAATTATATGGACCTTAATGCCACTCTCCAGCTTACTAAAATGAAATTTTCTCACCTTTCTTTACATTTTTTTCTATATTTTGCTTAATGAGAAGGGTAAAGATGAGAGGTCATGTCTTGTGGTCTAATGTGCATTGTTTGCAGGTTTTGGAGCAAATTTTGGCTAATTAAAGTGTAGGAACGTGAAGTAGACAAGCAAGAGAGATTTTAGGAGAATGGATTTCCCTCCTTAACTCCTCACTCACTCTAAAATTTCTCAACCATATCTCCTCAACTCGGAGTTCCAAGCAGTCGAGCCATTAAGATCATTGGCAGCCAAACCAGTGATAGTTGAAGACCAGTTGATCTCGAGTTTGGGAGCCAAGCCTCCCTAAATTTAAGAAAGTTGTTGGTAACTTTAGTTGTATAAATAAGAAGGCCTAGTGCCTCATTAGGATTCGAATTTTTTATTGTAACCAAGAGGCATTTTCGAGCTAAGACATTGTGACTGATGACCCTTATGTATTTTTTATATTTTAATGAAAATGAGAAGCATTCCCTTAATCCAGCACTGAGTTGACTCAAAGGGTTGAAGCTCTTGGGTTAGGGCCAAACCCTGGTAGCAGAGGTTCCTCTTTTTATACATGTATGCTTGGATTACATTCATAGTTAGTTGTTGAAATAATTTATGTTTTGTTAATTTTCAAGTATTTGGATGATTAATTAGTTTTCTTCCATTTGTGGATAGTTAGATCAGTGGTATCATAGTGACAAAAGACACTTCAAAAAATTTGGTGACAGTGGCTTTCACCTCATCTCCCTTATGGGATCATTACTTGAGGGTTTTATTCATTGAGCCCAAAAAAAAAAATTCTTACTTTGCTACATAATCTAGGGTTTCTTGATGAGTAAGTCATTGTCTTTGAGTTTCTTAGGATGAGTTACAATTGTCATTTTTGATCTCTTAAGTTTTGCATTGGTTTCAAATCACTTCCATTCATGAACTTAGGCACTAGATGGTAATAACTCTTTTTTCTTCCATTTAATAAATCTTTCCCATGTATAAATGAATTTGTGCATAAATGCAAACGAGAATGTATGTTGTTGCAGGAGCTTATAAATTGCAAGGAGACCTCATCTCATTCACCTCCTCCATACCTTATTCCCCCATCATATACCTTTCCCACACTTCATTTCACCTTTCCTACCATCTCCTAAGCTTTCGACCTATTTCTTGTAGTAAAATAGGGCATCTTGTAGTAGAAATAGGACATGCTGTAGTAATACTACAGGAAACCTTGTAGTAGCCTGTTTTGAGCCCAAATTTAGCAAAATTGTCACTTAAGCTTGGATTAGGCCTCCACCTGGCTTCCATACCCTTAAGACCAGCCTAGACCTCTTCCTCCATACCTATCTCTCGTGCCAAAGAACAGGTAAAGATTAGCATTTGCATTCATAAAATGAAAACATCAACAACAACAAAAACATTTTCTACAAATTCTAAATTAGTATGTGCATGCAGCGGTTATAATACTCCCTAGATCAAATTCCATTCTTAGTTAGTTTAGATCATCACATGTTATAAATAAGGATAAGCTAGGTTTCTTTTGCAATAAAAAGGTGTCAATGACTAGCTAAAGGATTTCATGTCACTTTACAAGCATCTTCCAAGTCAGTCTTTCATTCCTTAAAGTAGGCAGCATTCCTTTTCTTTCATTAAGGATAATTTCCCCTTCTCCATTTGGTATTCAAACTTCTTCTAGTCAATAGAAGACTGGTTTGAGAAACCCTAGTGTTCTATCGCCTCAGTTCAAAAGTGACAGAGAGTATACCATTACATCTATTTGTGTATACAACATTTTAACCTCCAAGTTTGTACAAACCCCAGGTTGATGAAGTAAAGATGGCAGTCCCAAGAGTTGTAGCATTCTTGCTGCAACACTAGCGCTCATCACTAACTTATCACATTCATAAAATCCCCATAAATATTGATGTCTGAGATACGCGAAAATTCAACAAGTTGTAAGGAGTTTCAAAGTGAAAAACTCAACATAATTGTTTGAATCCAATCTAATACTGCAAGAGAAATAAAAATAGTGTGAATCTAATAAATATAGTTGACTACCAACTCCCCCAATAGAGGGGTTTTGTTTGGAATCCTAGTGAAAGAATGCCCCAGGCTTGTCCTTTAGTATGATTTGATATGGATGATCATGATTTTGTTGTATCGTTTATTTTCTAGGCAGGGAATCTTGAATAGACAACGTGTTTAAAGCCATTATGATTGAAGATTGTCCTTGGTCTTCAAAGATGACTATGTTCCTTTCCAACCATATACCCCGGTAGACTACTAGGGGATATCCTTTAGAGTATCCTTTGGTTTGTGCTCTAACCATGCTTTTAGGCAGTCCTCCATTGAGCCTCCATCGTAGTAGGGACCACCCCTACAATCTTGCGGATTTTCGAACAAATGCTTCTAGATAAAGGGCATTGAATAAAGATGTGAGAGATAGAATCAGAATTAGGTAACCAAGGAGGAAAATGACTAGGTCCATGGAAATATATCTTTTGGAGAACATCCCAAGTGGGAGATTTGTTTTTCAAAAGGAGCCACATGAAGAGCTTTGATTTTTGTGGGTGGAAAAAATTAAATTCCATGTTTTATTTTCCCACTAGGGGGAGGATTTGTAGTAGGATATTGAGCTAATGAAAGGTAATCATATTTTGGCTTGTATGTTCCAGATGGTGCCAAGGACCATACTAATTGGTCTTTAGAAGGAGATAGAGAAACTAAACTATGTTCCAATGTTGTTGTATAATGCTCCCATTCTTTAGAAAAATTTCCTTCCAGCAATAGGGTTTGAGCCCCCAACCATTACTAAGGTCCAAAGTATGTCGGTTGATTGGAGATTTGGTGTAAATGGAATAGTCCTTTTTCGTTTAATGAATTAATGAGAATACTTTATAGGATGTGTGAATCTAAACTTCCAATCCAAAGGTCCCTACCAATGAGGACTTTTGTACCATCCCCAACTTTCCACCTGAGGTCATTTATGGTGACATCAATAGAGTTTACAATGGCCTTCGACATAATAGATCCATTGTGTGTTATTTTCCTAGGCCTTATTAGTTAGTCCAACATGGAATAAGGATAAAGGTACTTTTTCCTCATGATCTAAGCCCAAAGTAAGTCCTTGTCCATGATGATTTTCCAGGCACCTTTAGTGGCTAGTTCTTTCGAGAACCAAGATATATATTGTAAACCCCAACCATTGAGAGCTTTTGGGAGAGATATGGATATCCAAGTTGTTAAAGCAAAGGGCATGTGATCTTTCCTTCCAACCCATAGGAACCTCCACGTGATTTGATTTAATTTTTTGAGTGTTCCTTTTGGAATCCATGCTAAGGAATCCTAGTGGACCAGAATGGGTTCTAGAACTACTTTGCATAGAATAAGCCTTCCTTCCCTGGAAAGTCATTTATTCCACCAATTCTTATTTTGAGCTATATTTTAGCAATAAGCCAAGCCCAACCTTCCTTATTATAATTGTTTGGTTTTAAATAGAGGCCTAGATATTTCAGGGGATCCCCCAGTGGAGTAGGATTTTTTTAGAGGGATTCATGAAATAAATCAAAATCATTTTTCTCCAGAGCATTCCCGAAGAGAGCTGATTTATCCTGATTTATCATTATACATGTGGCCATAGAGAAAGTCTCCAGTATATGTTTTAAAGCCTGTAAACTTCCATAATCAAATCTACAAAGAGGAGATGTGATAGTGAGTAGTTCTAAGAAATACCAATTCCTTTTATTGTGTTTCTTCTTTGTGCATCTAATAAGGCCCTACTTAGAGCTTCTACAATCAAGAGGAAGAGGAGGGGAGACATAGGACACCCCTGCCTTGGTCCTTTATGTGGATTGGGTCTTTTGAGCCATTAATAAGAATCGCCATGGAGGAGGAACTTATACAACTGAGGACCCAATCCACAAAGGGAGGGTTGAAACCCAAATGAAGAAGGATTAATCTAATGTAGAGTCAACACACCCTATCAAATCCCTTGGAGAAGTCCGCTTTGAGAATAATGGCCTTTTGTTTTTGTTTATGAAGGGATTGAAGGTTTTATTGTGCAAGCGCTATGGCTTCATGAATATTCCTATCTTTCAGGAAACCCAAATTGCTCCAATGAGATGTTTTCAAAAAGAATGGGCTTTAATTTGAGAGCAATAATTTTTGAAATAATTTTGTAGAAATTATTGCAAAGGTATATGGGCTAGAACTGATCAAAAGTGGAAGGCTTATCATATTTTGGAATGAGGGCCAAAAAGGTAGCATTTAAAGGTGCTAAAATTCTTCCATGGATCCTATAATATTCAATCGCATTTAATAAGTCATCCCCAATAAACTTGGAGCATGCCCAATAGAAGTTGATTGGGAGATCATCAAGCCCATGGATTTTTTCTTTTTGAAAACTTTGCATCACCATTTCAAGTTTTTCCTTAATTACTTCTCTCATCCGTTCTTTTAATCATCTTCATTAATAAACCTCAGAAAGAGGCTAACCATCTAAAGGATTTTGTCAATATTTGCTCAATATTCCTTTTTTTAAATGGGTTTGAATTATGAGTAGCCTTCCTTTGCAATAACCTTTAAATTTTTGGCCTTGGAATGATATGAAAGATTGATTTCCCATATATTGTTAATGTATTTCTTATGGTTGCCTATTCTATGAAAATATTTGTGTTCTCATCACCCGCCTAGAGCCACAGTGCTCTGCTTTTTAGTCTTCATTTCTTTTCTTTATCAATCAAGATGTTCCTCCTTTTCTCCTCTAGGGTTTTGAGATTTAACTTATGTTCCTTCGAGAAAGAGGAGTGATAAGAGTTGGATAGGATGTCTTGGAACTTACTTTCAACTTCCAAGAGGAGTTTTTCATCTTGTGATTTTTTCTCCTTTTCCCAAAGTGACATGATCCTTTTATCCTTTTTCTATATTTTCCTAGAATTGTAAAGGGGGAGAAGATCCACAGTATGGGTTGAATTGAATCCACTCCCCCTTGATCCTTTCCATGAGATCAGGATGTTCCAACCAACCAAGATTCAATTTGAAAAGGCCCATAGGCTTGGAGGGCCTCTTTTCTAAGTTGAAGATAATAGGATTGTGATCAGAGTCACCATTGGTAGTAGTCCATAGTTGGATTTGTAGATTCATATCCAAAAAAAATCTGAAATACAGAAACAATCCAACCTTTTAGCTAAATATGCATCCCATGTTCTATTTTTGGCCCAAGTTGGAAGGATACTTGTAGGGAAAGGATCAACCAAGTTGGTAACTTCAATGCAATCCAAAAATAAATTTTCCAAAGGGTCCAGTCAAGCAGAAGGCGCCCATATTTTTTAGTGGCTAACTGTGATATTTAGGTCTCCCCTTATACAGATGCGGTCATAATCAAAACAAGGTAGTTTGAAAAAAAATTGCTAGAAAGGCTTCCTATCCATGTAAGGACCATATACATTTATTCCATCAAAATATATGTATGAGTCCCTAAAAGTGAAAATTGTAACAATACAAGCCCATGAGGCCTAGGCGTAAATACACCACAAAGTTATTGCCTACCGCCCTGTAATAAGGCCTCCTAATTTTCCCAAGGCGTCTGTGTGATGAAAGGACCAAGAGGGGAGGTGAGAAAAAAGGATGGATTATGCCCTGGATTCTTCCCCCATGGTTTCCTATGATAAAATGACATGAGGAAAGAGAGTTTATATTATTCTACGAAGGCCAAGGGCTTTTTAGGGGTTGGTGAAACCCCCGATGTTATGAGAGAGAATCCTCTTTCCAGACCATTTGAAGGGTTCAATGATTTCAACGCCTTGACAATCGATTTCTTTTTCCTAAGTTTAATATCTATAGAATCTTATCGATGTTGCAATGTCTCTTGCAACTACACAGAAAAAATCTACACATATTCAATCCTAAGCTGATAAGGTCATAAAGTTTATTGAATTCATTAAGCACATATAATAGCAAGTTCATGATATCTTGGATAAATCCAATAAAAAGTACAAATTATGTCATGATCAACATTAGGTGCCACATAAGTTTCAAGTGGACGACAAGGCCTATTTGCATTTTTAGAAGGAACACCTTGTCGAAGCCCATCGGAAGCTCCAGCCAGTCTAATATGATCCTTACACCATCACCAAGGTTGTGGGTGACAATTCGTTCGAGATAAGTATCCCCCCATTCCTTGGCCCACACACAGTATTTAGTGTGGATTGTCTTCAACCATACTTTCCACCATTATTGGACACATCAGACATTGTTGAGCTCAATCCATATTGCATTGAATAGACCACAATTTATCAAATCATGGACATATGTATTAAGAACACTCACCAATAGATTATCTAGTTGTATCAGGGTTTCAAAGTCGTCCAGCTCTCGCACTAAGGCAATTGGCTCACCAAGTGCCAAGTTCAGTAGAAGTTTCCCCATCTCATGGAGGCGCTCAACGTAATGGGGACCATTGCTTCCTAAGTGGGAGGAATAATCTAGTAGTATATTGGTGGCCACCCACCCATTCCACTTGGACCCCTGACACTATTTCCTTTCAGCTTTCTATGTTTCACAATTTTCCGGGTATTAAACTTTTGGAGCCATTTTAAGGCCCTAAACAACATTTTTAGGGAAAACAAGAAAACATTACTTATGGATTGATGTTTGTAGTCAAAATTAATTTTCCTAGGATAGAAATTTCTAATGAGATATTTTGCGCGCCAAACAAAGATTGTATGCCAAAGTTACGACCTTGGGAAATTGATGTTCCAGCTAAACCCATCGAAGCCCATAAGATTTTGATGCTCCATCTCCTAGGGTTAGGTTTTTGGATGTTTAGTGTTTCCCATTGTTTCTTCATGATAAAAATGCCTCAAAGCCTAATTGTAACTCAATTCAGAAGGAATATAGTTGTCACATCTCTTGTTAGAGATAAGCTACCATCTCCCGAACTAGTTTGTTTTGATTTTGCATTTAAACAATTTTCAACATTTTCTATTTATTAATTGAAGTTTTGTTTTGTTGTATCTTTGTGTTGTTGTTTAAATATGTATTTCATTTCAGTCCTTCACAATTTTAGATCAATACTATAGTATGAGAAACCATCTACTTTAACTGATATGGTTCCAAAGTTGTCAAATGATAGAGGAATGTTGTATGGTGATGATTGCTTAAAATCAAGCTTCAATGTGATCCACATATTATTGGTCCCCTAATCCAATAAAAATTGTTGGAAATTATCCCTTTTTCATGTTGTGCATATCTTCCATGGCTTGATGATTGCGCTCTTGAAGAAATGACGATTCCGATGAGAGGTAAGAGAGAAACTCCTCGGTCTTAGGCTCTATATATGCTCTGCATTGATTTTATCCTATAACTCTTCAATTTATTTGATATATTTACAAGGATGGTCAAGTAAGGCTCCTAGGTCTTCTTTTTGATATAGATCTACTTTTGGGTGTTGTTCTCAAATCTCTTTCCCTTCTCTTTCTCCTTGAGAAGTAGTTATATTCCTTGTGTCTATTAAGATTTTCACATACGATATGCCTTGGCTCAATATTCGAGAGATCTCTTGGAGTATAATTTTCTTTTAAGTCTTCTTAGCACCCTTATTCTGCTATCTAGTAGATCCTATCAACACGTAAATTAGCATATAAGGGAGGGTTCTTACATCCTCCTAAAAATTAAAACCATTTAAAGAAATAAATAAAATATACAGAAAGGGAATAAATTCAAGGAGAGATATGTCATGTACTTGGAGGCTCTCGCATTGTCAAGCCTTTATTGACATGAATTAGCATATATTTTCCATGAACCAAGCACACTTTGCATAAAAACAGCAAGAGATAAAAGAATCAAACTAGTATTCTACTCATGATGATTCTGACTCAGTTAGAATCAATAGGACTGTATTTGCCACTGAAAATCACACCAGCCTGGAAAAGGAAAAACTCACTTGTAGGAAAATTAAAATAAGAAAACTAGATTGTTATCTCCTAATGATTCTGACTTAGTTAGCATCAATAGAATTTTGTTTTCTTGAATCAAACCACACTATGAGACCAGCACAACAAGGGCTTGTGGGGTGCACCTGAGGTGGTAGTAGCACAGGTTCTTACCTTTCACATTACCTCCCCTCCTTCTATGAGTCTTAAATGCTAGGGAATTCAATGAAAAAATCTCAGGTCACTAAGGTTCTATCCCTCTAGCACCTCCCCGGAAATGACACCAAAATGTTGGGTGGAATAATTCACAAAAGGATTACTCAACATTTACTTTGCCAATCTGGGGTCTTATACTTAAAGACAATATACATTTCTTGCGAAGATTATAACCATAGAGACTTGCTAAGCTAAGTACCTATTTATATAACTAAGGAAGTTTCCCATAGGACAACATCAAAACTTATGTCATCTTGTTTTTCGTTAAAGAGTCATCTCCTGGACTACAAATGATTGAAGTACCTTCAGTGATAGTCCCTTACTCAAAAAATCAAAGACTCTAACCAAAGGACCAATTAACCCTTAGTGTTGACTCTTCTTGGGTTAATTTACCTACTATCTTCTTGATTCTCTAAGTGAGAGAGGACTTGGGACTCAATGTGAGTTCTAAGTGTTGGCTCCTTCTAGGCCGATTGACCTACTGTACTATGGTTTCTCTAGTGGACAAAGGACTTGAGACTCACTATGGGTTATAAAATCAAACTGCAAGAAAGGAAGTCTAAGCTTAGTAAATATCTCCTATCTAAGTAGCGTTGTTATCACACATGTAAAAGAAAGGATGAGTTAACCCTAATTTTCCCCCAAGGCTGCACTCATTGATGATCTAGTTTATAAAATAGACAAATCCATATGTGCATAGTCTACAACAAACCTTGTATGAAAGCACCAATCATATCCACAAATTATCATTTATATATCAGCATACATTGATTTCTTTTTACAGTAAGGAAATAGAGCATTAATATTGTCTTGAGCTTAGATCTATATTTTAAACACACTCAGTACTTATAAATATAATGCAGTCTCTGTCCTTAGAGTACAAATCCACAACAATTATAAATAAAGATCTAATATAAAAAGTGTGCAACATCCCTTAAAAGTTCTTATGTGTTAACATATGCAATAATTAAGTAGAAAATATAAATGATTCAAGTTGCAAAAATGTGTTAAACAAGATCTTATATCAACAATAAATTTGTTGTAGAATTCCAATGATGACTACAAGTGTTAGGTTTCAAGGTTGTAGATGATGTTGTAACTTACAGGGAACAGAACACTCGTCCATCAATCAAGAACACATCGCAGCGACTTGTAATCAACTATACAAAATATGTGTTCTTAAACAAAGAGATCATTCATTAAATTATTGTTGATCAAAGGACGATTAAAACATGCAAGTTTTCAAGCTTAGATTTGAGACAAAGATCAAAAGCACTCTGATTTCAATCTGCATATACTCAATCGTAGCATTATATGATCCAAGTCAACATAAAATAATCCATGTTCAAGTAAAACATATGCAAACTGGTCCAATTTGTGATTTGTCTTTCATATAAATGATCTATTTGAAATAGATTAATTTCTAAAAGATCCCAACCACACGCAAACTTAACATTCAATAAAAAAAATTGAAGGGGAAATATGCTAGGTTGGTGGACCCTTTCCAACCAGCAACATTTTCTCGTGCAGAAAAACTAAATAAAAATGAGATTAGACACAATGAATAGAAACCTGAACATTAGCAATTGATATTTAAAACTTCACAGTTTGCATCAAAAATAATACAACAGGGCCTAATACCAGATGTCACCACTTGGGATCATCCCACATCCATGAAACAGTGACAAAACCTCTCCTTTAGCAGCCCCAAGATCTGGATTTTATTCATGAATTTATACAGGAAATATCAAAGGCAAATTGAAACAAATTCCCCTAAAAATGGTCAGTAAAATCTTAATTGATCAGCAAAGGATTTTATTTGATACATGCATAGTTAACGATATGATTACATAGGGTTTATTTGGCATGGAATCTATTGAGAATTACTTAATCTAGTGAATTTGGCTAACTGGTCAGTTGATTTGGGGCGTAACTAATTAATGGCTCAGCTAGAAATTACCCCTTTGAAAGAACCACAAATATCTCCCAATATGCGCACTTTTTGGGGAACAATTTTCTCAAAAACCTAATTGGGGATGTCATGAACAAATATTTGTTTATTTTTCCAAATTCTACTCTATTTTTTTTTAGAAATCGCACCTGAAGTTGATGGCTCAATTATGCCTGGCGCAATTGTTTTTAGTTGTTAATCCTTACCTTGAGCCTTCTAAAATCAAAATGGGTGCAATGTGAATAACATAAACCTATTTTGTTAATGCTAGAAACAAAACCCACATTCTGAAAATTCCCTTGGAGTGGCGCAGATATGCAAACCTCAAAGAATAGTTAGCAGACTTGCATAGCGGTTACAAGAATTGGCTAGACAAAACTGTCATTAGTAATAAATCATGTATTATCCTTTCTAATATGTAAAAATAAAGGAAATGACAATAATTAACTACTTAGCATTCTTAGGATCTTTTTGACACATTCATGGGAAAAATGGGTAAGAAAGGCAACGAATGGGCGACAACATGTGGTAAAATTGCTAAGAAAAGACGATTTGAATGGAAAAAGAAATGGAAAATCAACAACCCAATAGATAACATGTGAATGTATGGGGTAATTGTTGCTTTGTTGGGGGGAACTTTTAATGCAAAGGAAAATAGAGTCCAAGAAAGTGATGATCTTGATTAAATCAAACAACTCTGGATGAGAGATCTTAACATAGTTGAAGGTAAGCTAAAGAACTCCTATCCAAAGGAAAAAATGAAACTTAGATTGTCCAAGGAGGAATTTCCCTAATGGATCTTAGCTCAAACAAATTCAATTTGTTTTCTGAGGGAGCATCCAAAAGAAACCTAGGAGCAACAGGAGTGGGGGGAGTGATTAATCATTCTATGAGCAAAGTTGAATATAAATTCACATATGGCTTGAGCACAGCTACAAATAATATGGAAATCATATGCAATGTATTAAGTTATGGTCCAATTGAGAAAATTTTGAGCTGAATGAGTGCTAATCATTGAGGATTTTGCAACTCCAATCTATCATTTATTTGCACTACAAGGAAAATTCCTTCTAGCGGAGGCTATAATAGAGGATTTTAGTGTTATAAAATTGGAAAAATTTGTCAAAAAAACATCATCTAAAACATTCATTTGTGATAGCGGATGTTTTAGCAGAGATTATAATAGAACTTCATCACAACTAAAAAAATATGGATGACCAGAGGTTTTAATGGATGTTTTTTTTGCAGTGCACTTCATGGAACAAATAGCACTAGTGCGCTACATATATAAATACATTGGGTTGCATACATAGCTAAAATCACTGAGGCATTGAATGAAAAGAATATTGGCATGTAATAATACATATTGTACCGGTGCATAATAATACATACTGCATCAGTGCTAATAGATAATAAAAAAAAGACTCGCAGCGTTCTTGTAGGGAACGACACCAGGGCACGCAAAAAATAATTGTTGTGTCGGTGCTTTTGTTTAATTGTTGTGTTAGCACAACAAAAATAATTGTTGTGCATATTATTTGTATAAATGCACCGGTTCATTATTTATATAAAAGCATCGATGTTTTTAGTTTTCATAATGCACCGGGCCTGGAAATAATATTTTGTAGGACCGGGGTATTAGTTGTATGAAAGCACTGGTGCGTTAAGAATTACAATACATCGGAGCATTAATTGCAAACAATATCGTTGCTTGAAGAAATTAAACACCCTGGTGTTTTCATTTTCCTAAAAGGCATCATTCATACAAAAAGATGTCAGCATGGTGCTTTTATATAACATAACACAATGATGCATTTTTATGTTATGGACGCACCACTTTTTGTATGATATCTTCTCTTTTTTGGAAACATTGACCTATGACAATGCAATTACTGTAATTTTTTAAATTCATTATTCCTCAAAATTTGACATATATCTTTTTTTTAGGGTGGTTCACAAACACTGAGTGGTCGCTACATCCACGGGAAAATCCAGGTAGATCAACCCGAAGGGATCTACCCACCGACCAAACTAGCAAGGCCTAACCCCAAGGGCGTCGAGGAGATTTGACCTCGTGACCGCCCGAAAGGCGAGGTACTTAGCAACATGAACTCGACCAACTGAACTATCCCTTTAGGATAATTTGACATATATCTTATAATAATATTCATATAAATTAACATTTGATTAGTGCATTTGTATATCATGTTTGGATTAATTTGTTGTACTACCTCGCATCTCTTCATTATAATATTTAATAATCCATATATTTAATCAATCGTGTAACATTTCACAACGACATTGGATAACACAATAGAATAAATTAAAATGTATTTTATTATATATCAATAAGAGGCTCTTTTTCATACAAAATGGGATTGTTATTGGTAACCCCTTATCTTTCAATTGGGACACTATGTCCATTACATTAAATAAAATGTCTGATTTTCACAGACAATTATTTAAAAAAATACAACATGTTGCATTGATATCCAAATGGATCATCATTCTATGTTGGAACTATTGTCAGTGCTCAAGCTACTTCCATGACTCGGATTATTTGGAGGAATGTTTTGTTGATTGCGTCAATTGTTTTCGTCTTCTTGATATTGTTCCATCTGCAAACATAAAAATAAAGTGTAATGAGTGTATCTATATCGGTTAGAATAATGAAAATTTAAATAAATAACATACATCAATGTAAATCAAATAGAAATGTACCATAGCATTAAGTGACTCATAAACTATGCACATGGTTTCAAAACCAAGTCTCATGCCTTGTTGCAACAAATATTTTGTTGCCTTAGTTCCTAACTTTGTTTCCTACATGTTTTAAACCACATTATAAATCATAGAGCTAATATAAAGGATTTTTTTGATCTATTAATTATAAACTCAGAGAAGTAAAACAATATAGATAGTTACAAATTCCACAATTAATTTTTGATATCCCAACATATACTCACAACCCTTATGTTGTCATTTTTTCTGGCACCTGTAGCACAAGTGCTTCGAGAGACATAGAAAGCTTCCTAGAGACATCCTCTAGGTTGATTGTAGACCAGTGCCTAGGACATCTTCAATAGAGGAGTGCATGGAAGATTATCAATGGGAGCTTTCTATTGTCACATAGTTTGAAAATATAATAAAGGGGCGCTTGGTCAATAGGCCTTCATTAAGGAAAAATTAAGTCGATACATGGATCCAAATGCTCAATGCGTGTATTGGGCTGATATCAAGGAGGAATGTCTAGTTCTGGTGGCTGACACACAACAATGAGCACCTTAATATTGAGGTTGTAGTAAAGGTGAAGAGGAGGAGAGAAAGGAGGGAAATAGATGCATAGGGTTTTAAACAAAACATAATCCTAAGAAACAATGTTCCGACAAAGGTATGGAAAATTGAAGAGAAGAAATGGTAGAAATAGTGGAGCACCTATTAAGGTTTCATGTCAAATACCTCATGGGTAGCTTTATCACCAAACAACATGGGTAATTATGTGCTTATACAGGTACTGCAGGTTAATCGAATAAAACAAGTAAATCTATTTATACACAGGTACCGTAGTTATATACTAACAGAACTAACTCTATCTTATACATAGCTATTGCTCACTATTTAACAGCCTAGATAAATCCATGAATCAGAGAGAAAACTTTAACAACTTCATTACACCTTCAAAGAAAGAAAAACACATATGAAATGAGATTTACAGAGGGGAAAACATATTGCACAATTCTCTGATAGGAATCAACAAAATAGTTTCATTAATCCTCAAGTCCCAATCAATAGTCCATTACATTCAGCATGTATATCGCTTTAGTTCCTCATGAACAAGAAATTAGAACCAAAATGGAACCAAAGAATTTGGACCACTGCGGGTGCAGAATTTTGGAACCTGTATTAAGTGTTTCTCCCCCTTATTTATACATAGTGCAAGGGCTTTGAATCCACATTTACAAAATATCTCAACCAAGGGTCAACTTTCTGATTGACCAGCTACCTCGGCCTGTGATAACTCTACTGCCCAAAATGATTTCTAAGGATTTGATTCCTTTCTTGAAAATAAACAGAAATTACAGAATAATAGAAAAAGGGAAAACATAAAGATAATGGAGGAAGTATCCCTTTTCTGTTTTTGAGATTGCCCATGATCATGCCACGTCTTTGCCTTAACGTGCTTCCACTGTTGCTCGGTTGGTTCTCATCAGTTTCATCTTAACTGCCTGACTTCACCACTCTCTAGAGCTGACAGCGATCGACTATGGTTGCCTATTAGAAAGTAGAAGCAAAGTTTGTCCAGGTTTTCCTTTACATTTATGACCAAGTGGAGCTCCACACTGAGGAATTAAGTCTTCCCGAGTCCCCATATTGATTTACCGCAATCAAATGCCTCAATTGTCGACCCATATTCCTTCAAAGCTATGTACCATGCTATCGGGACATCGATGTATCAAGACTTCTATGCTAAGAGACGTTACAAAATAATGATTCTCAATCTCCTTTTGGCCCCCTTTGGTTTAGCCCCTTTCTGTCTTTCTTCTCATATGATCGGAGGCTATGACTGGGTGCTTGGCCAAATATCGGAGCTCCTTGATCGGAAAATCTCAATAGGTGTTTTTATATTAGAACCACAACTTGTTTGCGACCTCCGATTGCAATAGCCCTTTAGTGCTTAGCCCTTGGTTCCTCGGCCCTTTATGTGATCGTGGGCCAGCACCCTTATCAGATCCCCTTTATCGAAGGTTCACAATCAGTGATTCCTTTTTGATGCACAACACAACAGCCAATCAACGATCACCCTCTGTGCTTTGCCCTTGGTTCTTTTAGCTCTTTATGTGATTGTGGGCCAGCCCCTATGTCAAAGACTCTTTATCCGCAGATTTGAGTTAGGATTTTTATATTGAACTGCAACATGTTTTTGATCTCCAATTTATGATAGCCCCTTAGTGCTCAGCCCTTGGTTCCTTGGCTTCTTATGTGACCGCGGGCCAGCCAACTTATTGGAACCCCTTTATCAGCAGATCACAATTAAGGTTTTACCTTCAATGTAACAACATGCCTCAACCTCCAAGAGCCAATTTGTGATCTACGATGTGACATCATCCTCTGCCACATGTCACCTTGTGAGTGTTGACACGTGTCACCCTGTTTTGGCCCCTTATGACCCCTCAACATGTTGAATCTGCATGCCATGTGTCCGTCATACTGCAACATCATGTTGATATCAGTGCCACCATGTCTTTACTAGATCCAATAACACTCTACCACATGGCCCCCTGGAGGAGAGAGAAAATGCTTGCCTAAACTTGGTTTTGCGTTGAATTTATTTGTTAAATGATTTTCAGCCTTTACCTGTATTTTAACACCAGCGGCATTGTTTTCCTACAATTTATTTATAGTGATCACTTTAAGATCGCCGATTTCCGATTGTTGACATGCCTTACGTTGTTGTGATTGGCAATCATCAATACGCCATGTCGCTGGAACCTCCAATATGCCATGTGCCATGGATGAGAAATTGCCAATTTGCGATATCGGCGATCGTTGATCACTGATTTCACCCCAAACCTTTGATTTCCTCATCGTTGCCTTAGACCTCTGATTTGTGATTTGTGATATGCTCACAGACCTCCGATATGCTCTTCTCCCTTATTTCAACGGTGACAAAACCCTCAACTTTAATAGGCCATATCTTCTAATTCCGGGTTCCATTCGAGGATTTCCATATACTATTGGAAATATTATTCTAAGAATTATCCAATGGAGAGGGATTGATTTAACTTTGAGAGATTTTGTGGTGTTGGATATGGCCACAAATTTTCTTCTCTTTTGTACCCTGGGCAACTAAAAACATACTTTTGCAATGAGTGACAACATTGGCTCCAACTGGGGACAATGTCTTGCTTACAAGGTGCTGAGAACTTTCAGACCATTAGCCTTCACCATTGGGCATGGAGTTAAAAATATATTGAACTTATATAACCAAAAAATCTTCACGAAACTCTATTCACAAAGGGTCCTTTCCTCATCAAACTGAAATGCAGAAAAAAAATAAATTCTACCAACTAGAAAGTAAATGCTCAGCTAGTGAGCTTATTTATATAAAACTCCTACCTATGTATAAGGCTCAATTCACTTAAGTGAGTTCAACCCTCCAATGGAGCTAGGCCAGCATTTGGGTGATGCACCTAATGCCTCCCTGTTGCTAAAATTTAAAAATTAAAATAAGCATCCACCATGAAAAATCTGCAAATAAAAAGCTTGATGCATACTCCAGAAACAACATCTGATGTTGACCAAAGAATGTGCTCATGTAATCAGCTACAGGGTCATAGAATTAACAAGGAAAATTTGCAGTCGCCTTATTTTCATAAACATTCTACTGACCAATATCTTCTTGGTCAGGGCAGCCACAAATACTGTTCAACTCCTACGCCTTAGATTTTTCAAGAAAAACTTGTTGTTGGAAGCCTTCTCCTCATTTGCTTGTAAACCACTCCCTTTGAACATCCACGACCATCTCATCCTCCTTTGAATAATAAGAATCACAGATCGGAGGAGGTTCTTGAACTTGTTCTCCAAGGGAAGGATGTGCATCATGGACTAGAACCTCTTTATTAACCTCCTAGTCGGCCTCCTCTTCTTGCGTAGCTTCCCGTGCCTGGGAGCACTGTGCCTTTGCATCACTTGACTCTCCATCAGAGTCATATACATCATAAGAAGGAGAAACATCAGATTCGGCCGAATAAGATCTCTGAGGGTTTATTTGCAACTCCATGATGTTTCCTTCTTTTCGTTCTTGGTCATTGGGTGATGCTTCTTGATGCAAGTAGATGTTTTCTTGGATCGAAGCTCCACAAACATATTCAGCAAGGTCATCAACCTCGAGAATATATTCACCATTAAAATGCGCAACAATATTCAAACTAAGCATTCAATGGATATAATCTTTTGCAATAATGATGGAATGCTATATGAAAAATTTTTAATGAAGATATGTTGCCATGAGGTATTGTTCTGTAACAAATTCTAAAATCATCTTCTAAAGAGTATATGAACAATTCCATTCGCACATCTTCAAAAATAATACCCTGTTTTTCCATGCATTCATGAAAATCCTTAAGGTGCTAGTACGGCCTTCTATTTGTGTTTCCACTGAATCTAGGCAAATAGGTATTCCATTCATGAAACGAAGGGACATGATTGGGATAACCAGCAATAGAAGAAAATTTCAGTGGGGAAAATTGGTTGGCCAAGAATGCAAGAATGGTCATTTTGAAAACCCCTTAGGTGAGTGATCTTCGTTTTAAAGGTAGCGAAATCTTTTGGCTGCTTTAGCATCAGAGCAAGTATGAGGTTGCTTGAAACCCAGGGCAATCAAATAGAGATATGGACAGTGGAGTCACCAGGATGTTTACCATAAGATTGAAACAATAGAGTCGCCATGGTGAGAGATATTCAACCCGCACTTCCCTTGCTCACCTAACAGAGGGAATGTAAAAATTTGTCATACCCAGGGAAAAATATTCTAATCTGTTCCCCGGAAACGACACCAGAAAGATGTTGTCACTTTTTCTAGCACTCGTAGGACAAGTGCTTTGGGAAACATAGAAATCTTCCTAGAGACAACCTCTGGGTTGATTGTATACCAGTGCCTAGGACATCTTAAATAGAGGAGTGCATGGAAGATTATCAATGGGGTCTTTCGGTTTCTCTCCAATTGTCACGTAGTTTGAAAATATAATAAAGAGGAGCTTGGTTCAATAGGCTTTCATTAAGGCAAACTTAAGTTGATACATGGATCCAAATGCTCAGGGATTGAATCAGGTTGATATCAAGGAGGAATGTCTGGTTTTGGTGGCCGACACACAACAATGAGCAGCTTAATATTGAAGTTGTAGTAAAGGAGAAGAGGATAGAAAGGACGAAAATAGATGCATAAGGTTATAAACAAAATAGAATCATAAGAAATAATGTTCCGGCAGAGGTATGGAAGATTTAAGAGGTGAAATGGTAGAAGCAGTGGAGCACTTATTAAGGTTTCATGCTAGATACCTCATGGGTACCTTTATCACCAAAGAGCATGGGTAAATTTGTGCTTATACAAGTATTTCAGGTTAATCAAATAACACAAGTAAATATGTTTATACACAGATACTTTAGGTTATAGACTAACAGAAGTAACTCTGTCATATACATATTTATTGTTCGCTATTTAGAAGCCTAGATAAATCCATGAATCATAGAGAAACCTTTAACAGCTTCATTACGCTATTTCAAAGAAAGAAAAACAGATATGAAATGAGATTTACATAGGGGAAAACATATTGCACATTGATCTGATAGGAATCAACATAATAGTTTCATTAATCCTCGAGTCCCAATCCCTATTCCATTACATTCATCATGTATATCTCTCTAGTCCCTCATGAACAAGCAATTATAACCAAAATGGAACCAAAGAATTTGGACCACTGCGGGTGCAGAATTCTAGAACCTGTATTCAGTGTTTCTCCCCCTTATTTATACAAAGAAGGGGGGCTTTCAATCCACATTTACAAAATATCTCAGCCAAGGGCCATATGTCTGATTGACTAGCTGCCTCAGCCTGCGATAGCTCTGCTGCCCAAAATGATTTCTAAGGATTTGATTCATTTCTTGAAAATAAACAAAAATTACATAATAATAGAAAAAGGGAAAACAAAAATATTATGGATGAAGTATCCCTCTGTCGTTTATGAGATTTCCCTTGATCAGACCACGTCTTTTCCTTAGTGTGCTTCTCCTACTACTCAGTTGGTTCCTGTCACTTTCATCTTAACTGCCTGACTTCACTACTCTTTAAAGCTGACAGCGATTGATTACGGTTTCCTGTTATAGAGTAGAAGCATACTTTGTCTGGGCAGTCCTTAATATTTATGACCTAATGGAGCTCCATGCTGAGGCATTAAGTCTTCTTGAGTCCCCATATTGGTTTACCGTTGCACCATGACCTCAATCAATGCCTCAGTTGCCCGCACATATGCCTTCAAATCTTTGTACCATGCTATCAGGGCATTGTTGTATAAGGACTTTTAAGCTAAGAGGCATTACAGAACAGTGAGTCTCGATCTCCTTTGGCCCCCTTTGGTTTAGCCCCTTTTTTCCTTTCTTCTCATATGAACGAAGGTTATGGCTACATGTTTGGCCAAATATCAGAACTCCTTGATCAGCTGATTGTAGTCGAGGTTTTTATATTAGAGCTGCAACTTGTTTGAAATCTTCGATTGCAATAGCCCTTTAGTGCTTAGCCCATGGTTCCTCGTCCATTTATGTGATCGTGGGCCATCGCCTTACTGGAGCCCCTTTATCAGAGGCTTTCAATCGGCAATTCCTTTTTTATGCACAACACAACTGCCAATCACCCTTCGTGCTTAGCTCTTGGTTCTTTTAGCTCTTTATGTGACTATGGGCCAGACCCTGTATCAGAGACCCTTTATCGGTGGATTCGAGTCGGGGCTTTTATATTGAATAGCAACATGTTTGCTATCTCTGATTTGTGATAGCCCTTTAGTGCTTGGCCCTTGGTTTCTCATCTCTTTATGTGACCACAGGCCAGTGCACTTATTGAAGCCCCTTTATTGGCTGATCATAATCAGGGTTCTAACTTTGAGGTAACAACATGCCTCAACCTGTAAGCACTGATTTGTGATCTCCGATGTGATGCCATCCTCTGCCACGTGTCATCTTGTGAGTGGTGACATGTGTCACCCTGTTTTGGCCCCTTATAACCCCTCAACATGTTGAATCTGCATGCCACACGTCCACCATACTACCACGGCATGCTGACGTCAATGCCACCGTGTCTTTACCAGATCTAATAATACTCTGCTACGTGGCCCCTTGAAGGAGAGAGAAAAGGCTTTGCCTGAACTTGGTTTTGCATTGAATTTCTTTGTTAAATACTTTTCAACCTTTCCCTGTATTTTAACACCATCAGCATTGTTTTCTCACAATTTATTCATATTGATCACTTTAATATCGTCGATTGTCGATTACCACATGTCTTTCACTGATGCAATCGTTGATACACCATGTCGTTGGAACCTCCGATATGCCATGTACCATGGATGAAAAATTGTCAATCTTTCAATTTCCGATATCGGCGATCGTTGATCATTGATTTCACCCCAAACCTTTGATTTCCTCATCGCTTCCTTAGACCTCTAATTTGTGATTTATGATATGCTCTCAGACCTCCGATATGCTCTTCTCCCTTATTTCAATGGTGAAAGAACCCTCAACTTTAACAGGCCATATATTCTGATTTCGGGGTCCATTTGAGGAGTTCCATATACCATTGGAAAGATTATTCTGAGAACTATCCAATGGAGAGGGTCTGATTTAGCGTTGAGAGATTTTGTGGTTTTGGAGATGGCTACAAATATTCTGCTCTTTTGCACCCTAGGCAACTAAAAATATACTTTTGTTGTAAGTGAAAACACCTTATTTAACCTAATTTCAATCAATTCTTCTTATGGCTCTTCTTTGTGTGTTAGCACCTATTTGAAGACATCCAAGAATAGTTGATGTAAATTAACTTTAAATATACAAAAACAAAACCTTGAGTTGTTATATGGAAATATTAACAATTACTCACAAAGTTTGAAATCAACCATTTTCTTCCTTGTCGTCATGTTTTATGTGTTGAATGAGTTCCATTTTGTTTTCTTTTCTGTAAGAAAATACTTGAAAAATAATATTTAATGCTAAATTATTTTTTTATATGTAAAAATTCAATCGTGACTACAAACATTTGAACCATGTTGTTGTTGAGATGGCTCCTCCTGTGATGCAATTATGTCCATTTCTTTGAACATCTCCTAGTACATTTTTTGGACATTCCTACTGGTATGTTTCGCATATCAACTCATTGATCACTTGTAATTTTCATAATCTTCCTAGAAAAAAAAAAAAGGTAATAAATTTTTTCTATATTGATATATGAAAACTACATATAACAAAATCAATATTATTAAATGAATGGTTTGTAGTAATATATACATATAATTCTATAAAATCATTTTAATGAGGAATATTACCTTTTGAATGGTTCTTTTTTGTTGTATGTTTTTACTATTTCAAGTCTGACATGTCTCATTGACCATTGCTCCAGAAACGCTTCATGTAGTTTAGATATAATTTGTTCTTAGAATAATTGGATAGATTTTTGTAGTGTAAGTGGAAAGTACGTCTATACATTCATTCCACTAGATCCCTCATAGTTTTGTTAAAAAAAAGAACCCTTTCATTAACCTCCAACACCACTCCATATGAGCTAAGGACCAATTCATCGTCATTTACATGTCCTATAATTTTTCTTTTCTTAGAACGACATTGATATTTTTCTTTTTTGTTCTCCCTATAGAACATTAAACATATATAAATTAATAGATTCTTTGAAACATGTTATCTAATATTCTTAAGTATATTATAATGAAAAAAAAAATCATATTAAATAGTATTTTCTCATTCACCTAATTCATCCTTCTGTAATTTTTCTATCAGTAATTTACGCTTTGCTGCACTTAGATTAGAAATAATCTTATCGACCTTATTCATTGTGTGGCTCTGCATGACACATACCAACCAATACATATTATTTAAACATACATATAGTTCAAACATATTAATTTTTTAAAGAATTTACAAAGAACTTGCCTTCTCTGCTTTTTTTGATGTGATATCATTGTGTCGATCAATATTTTTGTTACTTGACACCTTCTCGGGAATTTGTTTATCAATATATAACCTGTACCATTCAATACATAAGTCATTAAATATATTTAACAAAATATATCAAATAATTTTAAGCCAAAAAGAGCTCTGGTAACCAGTGTGTTTATCTGAATAAAAGCATTGGTGTGTTTAACCCATTAAACGCATTGGGCGTTTAATTGTTCAGCACCATCATGAAAAACTCATTTTTTTAAATAATTTTAAATTATGACGGTGTGATTTTTAAGGCTAAATGCACTGCAATGATTTAGCAATGTTATTTGGAAGAGGTGTATCGGTGTGTTATATCACACAGGGAGCAATGATGTATAGACTGGACAGAATTGACATTGTTATAATATAGTGGTGTGTTGTATTACAAAGGGCACACTAATGTGTTACATTAAACAAGGCGCACCATAGAACATATATCCATTTTTTTTTTAAACAAATAGGGCTAACAGGATTTGGATCTAATGCAATAAGTGATCCCCTATTTTACATGTCAAATGCACTATATATAGTAAGTACACAAACTCATTAAATCTAAAATTCCTAAAATGGAAATCCCTAATTGTGAAGTGGTAGAAGAAGTTAAACACTAAGGCGAAATTTTGTAGGAAGAAGTAAGGGTTTAAGGTAAGTATTGAAAAAGGGATAAAAATCACGCTTTTTTAACTTTAAAAAAGGAAAAAAAAAATCGCACTTTTTTTCGATTTATCCCAAAATCGGTGCATTCGATAGTCAAGCACATGGGTGTGTTTATACAAAAAACACATTGACATTGTTAAGGCACAAAAAAATTCAATGCACCTACATGATACAATTATTATTTTTTTTTTTTTTTCAAAATCTCGAAACTGTGTGATTCATTTTTTTAATGCAGCAGTGTGGTTTGTTTTTAAGAGCATCAGTGTTGTAATTGTTATAAAAGCACTGAGATGGTTGAATTCGTTTTTATTTTCTAAAATCCAGAAACAAGGGCGTAATAATGTTGTTTTTTTTAAACGCATCGGTGCGTTTTTGTACAAGAGCATCGATATGATAACATTTTTTTGGAATTTCGAAAACCGGTGTAGGTGTTTTTTAAATGCCCTAGTGTTGGTATTATTTAAATGCATCGGTGCATTGTGTTCTGATAAGTGTGCCGGTCAGGTTTAAAAGCTATCTAATGTTTTATTTTCATATAAAATGACATATTAATCTCAAATTATCCTTTA
Source organism: Pinus taeda (assembly GCA_000404065.3). Lineage (NCBI taxonomy): Eukaryota > Viridiplantae > Streptophyta > Pinopsida > Pinales > Pinaceae > Pinus > Pinus taeda. The sequence continues at coordinate 284,910 of APFE030946113.1, read as the reverse complement.
GGATGAATCCACATGAGTTATATCAGTTCATAGTATACATTTTCTGCTTAAAGTCACTTTTTTCTTGAAAAATGGTTTGAAAACTATATTGAAATTTAGATTGTGGTTATATGGTTCTCGAGATTAATTTTAGATATGCACACAAAATTTTATTTCTAGTTTTCTTAAATGTAGGGACAAAATCTCAATAATATTAAATGGTCAATTCTTCAAATTCCACCTCATTCCATATTTTTTATCAAATTCCTTCACGAGGTTCTCCCTTTCCATCTCCAGTAATTTCATATTTTATTTATATTTTGATTATCTAAATTGAATTTTTTTTTTTTAATGCATGTCAATTTGAATAAAAATGTATCTAATTTTGCAAAATCATGATTCAAAATTGAGTTTAGATGCAGAAAATATTCCTCCATTTCAAAATTGTTGGAATCTCTTATTAGGAGTAGCATATCGCAAGAATTTGGTAGATGAAAATGGACAACCTCTTCGCCTTTCCAATTGGAACATGGCATCTTCCATCTGCAATCTTGTATCAATGATGGTAATAATTTTTTATTATAATGTAATTTCAACAAACCAATTATATTGCCGTGCTTATTAATATCATTGATATTGTACTAATGAAGTCATAGTCTAAAGGATCATTATCAAATGTCACTGCAGCTTTTCCATGTCATAGAGGAGTCCCTAAATACGAATTCAAATTTGAGAGAGTTTAAGTCCATGAGAGGGTCATAAGGTCATATTTTCATGTAGAGTAATTGAGGAATCAAAGGGTCATTTCATGGGGATCCATTTATCATCGATCAAAACCATGACAGTCAAGTTCTATTTGTTAAAGTTATGTGGGTCTGTTAATGGTGTCCATCATGTACCCATTCCATTACCCCCCTGTTAACTCACCTCTCATCATTTTCCATTACATCTCCCAAAATCCACAACTCATTATCATCATTCATAATTCATAATTATTACAACCCTTTACCCAAAGTTTACACCCATGATCAAAACAAGACATATGAGGCGCACATTTTCAAATTTTTGTTCATGTTATCCTCATTCTCTCTTCAATTCATAGTTTGTGCTCTGAGAAGGTTTGATAGGTTACACAGAACAAGGCCGAAATTAGTTTAGTAGAGGTTCGAAGGCAGGTTCTTTCAAGTGTGAGAAGGTTGTTGCGCAATAGTTGCACAAAATTTTGAGCCACACAATCGTTGTGCAAAGATGAGAACAACCATTTTGGAGGCTGCAAGCATGGAGGGAAGCACTTAGATGGTGCTACATCATCACCATGTCATATCAAGCACATAGATGCACCCATCCTTGCACAAAGTGATGTGCAACCATATCAAGCATGGAGGTCTACTACATTATACTATGAATTTTTATCTAAAATTGACTGTTTTAGTCATCATTTTCAAAAGTTTTTTTCCAACCAAATGGAGTCAAATTTCAAAAAACTTAAAGATCATATACTCAAGAATGGGGCAAAGAACAAAAATTCATTAAGTTTCTGCATAGGTGTCATATATTGGGAGATTAAAATGCATCTTTAGAGCATATTTTTTAGATTGTGCAATTTACTATTTTAGTCATGATATTGGGGAACATATTCTGAGGAAATGAAGATGCATTTGAGGAAACTGAGAGAGGTTTCTCTAAAAAAAAGTTCATATACAAAGATCTCTCTCAGTTTCTTCATAGGTGTCACAGTTTGGGAATTACAAGTGTCACTTGGAGACACATTTTCACAATTTCTTCCTGACAGAATTCTAAAATTTTAGAAATTCGATTTGTAAATTTGAAGTTTTGGAAGGTTTAAAGTATGATGAGTACTATAAGGTGAATGAGATGGTTTACTGGACACTCAGAATCATTTTGGAGAAGGGGAATTCAGTACAAGTTTAAAATTCAACTTTTGTTGTGCATATGTTGTGCAAGTTGGAGTCCGTTATTTTGGAGATATGCAGTAGTGGGAAACATTATTTCAAAGATTCCACACCATTACACCATCATTGCAAACATACCCATATACTATGCTTTACTCAAGAGGATCTGCAACCATGTCATCTTTGAAGTTTGCTACACTTCGTTGCGCAACTATATCACTCAAGCCTATTTTTGCATTTTGATATTTTGGGACCTTCTATAATTATGTTAGTGATTAGGATAAGATTTTAGTGATCATGATAGGCGTAGGGATGTGGATAAGTCTTATTTTTGAAACTTGATGTTGCTAAAGTTTATCAAGCTTTAAGTCATTGATGTTTCCATGATTTAGTTTATCTTTTAGCCGATAGCAGATACATTGTATCTAGTCCTTTATTTTTCATGTAACTAAATGTATTTAAGAAGAATCATACATTAAAAAATGGTTCAGTTGGTCTGTGTGTGAAGCAAGAAACTTGTATTTTGTCTTTCTCAAAGATTTTCAGTGAATAGAAGAAGGTCAAAGTGACTTGTTGCGGGAATTCTTGTGTTAGCTTTTTCTATGTGATGTAAGTTTCTTGTTGGAATTATTATGCCATGAATATATATCTTCTTGTTTAGATAAACAAAGCATTATCTCAGAATTTGTTATTATAGCCCTATGTTTTATTTTACTAAACGATAAATGTTTTTCCTCTTAAATGACATGCAAAATTCATCATTTAGTTAGATGTTTTATGTGTCATTTGTCCACCATTATGTTTCTCACTCTCCTACAATGAACCTAATCAAAAACATCAGAAGGACTACCTATCTCGCTCCTAATACTACAAGAATCGTTCATTATTTTACCTATTTCAGTGAAAACATCAACTGAAAGTGACTCCATGTACAATGGACTTTCCTCACACCTACCATCAAAACATTAAAACAAATCCTATTCATTTTTCTCTTAAAAACTAGCCTAAGATCTAAAATACTTAGCCAATCAATTGACTGAAAAAAATCTATAGAGAGAGCACTCTCTAAAGCTAGAAGGGCTAGATTCTAGCTTGTAAGTGGTTTGTCTTTACCCCTGTAAACCTTTTCTCAGCCTAGAAGTTCAATTATAGGGTGCTAACAGTGAATATTGAAATATTTTACTAATTAAGTTAGTTTTACTATCAATGAACTATCTAAGTAATAAAATAATATTTATCGTAATTTTACAATCATAGTTTCAATCATACTAAACTTTTTAATCTATAAAAATATCTTTACATTTTTTTTAAAGTAAGTCATTTTGCATACAATTTCATGTATAGAAGTTTGATATAAGTTCACAAATACATGATATATAATAAATATCATTTCACAAAAATAAACATCATGATGATAACCATCAAACAAACATAAACATCATCTAAGATACACATTCAAATTCACTACCATAATCTAATTATATACACCTCTAATACATATAAATGTCATTAGCTAGCACACAAATCTAATAGTCTAACAGGGCATCATCAACGTGATCACATCTAACAAAACAAAAACATAGTAATCTCATATCATCACCACACACATACTCAAATTAATATACATCTCATGTCAAATAACTACTATCACATATACATCTATCTACAAACACATTAAATGAACATATCTAACATGACCTAACAATATACGCATCAACACCAACATATAAATCAAGTACATAAACATGAACAAAAAAAATGCATTGTATATATATATATATATATATAGAGAGAGAGAGAGAGAGAGAGAGAGAAGTCAAATAATTGCATGAAGTCAAATAACTGCAATCAAATATCTTATACAAAAAGCGAAGTAATGTCAATTGCTTGGTCTGTAATAGAAGACGATGGATGGTCAACTGCTACCTCATTGTTTGTCAAACTCTGAGGTAGAGGAGGAGGTAGTACACCTGCAACAAAAGATGATGGATGGTCAAATATTGCCTCAATGTGCTCTGGCAAACTCTTCAGTGGTGGAGGAGGCGGTTGGTCTGCACTGTCAGGAGAAACATAAGGCACATCCTCTAGCTCTAGCATCTCATGATCAGGTGACTGATGGCCATGATCTGATGGGGTAGTATTACCAGAAGGATCAAGATCACCACCCTCATCATCACGATCATGATCACCACTCTCATCATTATCATCATGATCATGATCACCACTCTCATCATTATCATCATGATCATTTCCCTCATCATCATGATCACCACCCTCATCATCATGATCATGATCACCACTCTCATCATTATCATCATGATCATTTCCCTCATCATCATGATCACCACCCTCATCATCATGATCATGATCACCACTCTCATCATTATCATCATGATCATTTCCCTCATCATCATGATCGCCACCCTCATCTAACGTATACGTCATTGCATGCCCTGCATCCCTCATCGCGTCTAGTACCCTACTAGCTCTGATGATATGATGCATAAGAGACATCATCTCGTGCAGACAGACCCTGTAGAGATCCAAGAACCTAGGATCTGTGTTGATATCTTGATCCCTCACAGGGTGGACTCCCTCCTCAACCAAAACTCTAACCAATTAGTCATAGTAGTACATCTGAAATCATGAACCAACCCTATGGCCCCAGACACCCACGCCCCCTAAGGATGTGCCTCGCCCTCTTGGGCCTTGCCCATCTCTTCATCTCCTCCATTTGGTGGGGGAGGAGGCATGTCTTATCAAATATGCCGATGTCTACAAAATGTATATTACACAACAATAATAAGATAATTTCATTAAATAATTTAATAAAACAAGTTAAAGAACGTGCTACAATAAATTTTATTCTAATTGATTAAATAATAAAATGAAACTAGATTAATTTAAAGAAAACACAAATATTACCTCTATCATCTGGATGCTCATCTAGCATGAAGAGTATGTTGGGACATTGCCTCCAATCAATCCCCACGTACAGAAACGCCAACCAAACAAATGCATGGTCATCCTCATTGGCTAGTAGCATCAATGCCTCGGCGGAAATCCTAGCTGGATACATCGGCAAACCCTTCTTGGCATCATCTTCCCCGACATGCACATATGGACCTCAGTGATCGGCTTAGGAGGGCGACGGTCAAATGTAGGCCTCGTCTCTAGAAACCTCTCAAAATATAAACAAAAAAGCTTTGAAGTGAAAGGGAAGGTTGCTCTCCCATGTCTCAATGCACGACATCTATCTAAAGCCATAAAAAAAACTTCCTAAAAAAAAGGGCAGACCATTTGATACAACATGGCACCTGAATCAAAGAATCAACATAATACAAAAGAGGGAAACTAATGTGATACCCATCACTACTAGAGTGTTCAGTGGTGGTAACTAATAACGAGAGGAACCTAATCTCTAGTGCAGCAAAAGAAGAAATCCGTAGTTGTCCTCCACATGCCTGAAAATTTGTTGGATATATTGCATTAGGCCCAATATATCTTTGAGTGTAGGTAAGTTGAGTCTCAGCTTCAACCCCATGGGGGACATCAAGGAACTAGGGAAATTCCTCCCCTCTCCTTGCTAGGCTAGTGATAGATTATATGTCCTCCTCAGAGGGCTTATATCATGCCCCAAAATCAACATGGAAACCCTTCTCCTAGGAACTCCATCGGTGAATCAAATGCGCCAATAAGGTAGAGTGCACCTTCGGGGATATAGCCTCCTCATAGTACTTGAGGAGGCTTGAATTCATTAAGAAATCTTAGATCGATGTAGTAATAAGGCAAGGGTATAAATCATCTCCCTCTCTCTGGCCTCCCATGGTCGGACCATATTGTATGGATATGCCATTTGTTCCTGCTCCTGTTGATGCTCACTCTACTGACATCTCTGCTGCATGATTGACATATAAAATACATCAGCCTCATACATAAAATACAACCTTTTTTTATTAAATGAAAAAATTATTTTTGTAAATATGGAAATATAACTTTCAATTACATACAAAAAAATCATCGGTGCACCCAAAACACAGTCATGCACCAGCTCCAGTGTGTTTTCAAACACAATCGCACTAGCATCAGTGCATACATATGTATGAAGCACAGTTATTTGTTCACAAATTTAAATTTTCATCGCAATGTGTCACACTTATGCACCAATGCTCACATATAGGCTTTTCACACTGGTGCTCACGTATAACCTTTTCGCACTGGTATAGAACGTTTAAGTTTTCGAACACACCGATCTATAGCTCTATTTTTTTAATATTATTTTTGTGGTGAATTTGGTAAATATTAATGCACCAATGTACAATTTCTAGCTTTCCTGATGTGTTTACATTTACGAAAGGCATTGTTACAATAGTGGCGTGTTTCATTCATGCATCGAACTGCGTTGTACCCTGTAAATTTACAATGTGCACTGCTATCGGTGCAAGCTGAACATATCAAACGCACTGCGCAAGGAAAAAAAATAAAAAATAAAAAATAAAAAATGGAAATTTTAAGCTAATTTGCAATTCTAATCCGTCAAAAAATTAGATTAGAGAGAAACATAAACATTACCAAGAAATTTGTTCGTTGGGGAGGCATTGTTGACAGGTAATGGAGAAAAACAATTTTTACCATTGAAAAAATTGGAAAGTCAGGCAATGACCACAATACAAAAGGATGGTGAGAAATAGAAGCATCGATGTCATGGCACTTGCATGAGGCAAGAGTGGCACCGGTGCTTTAGGGCTCTCTAGCACTGTAGATGGTAAAAATGAAATTTACAGTCATGAGGGTTTTTTTTAGTTAACCGTCCTCTGGTGCATTACTATAACCACACCGGTGAGGAAGATATCTAAGAGCACTGTGTTTTTTTCAAATTTAAAAAAAAAAAAAAAAACAACAACAACAACACACAAACAAACAAACAAACAAACAAAAACAAAAAAAAAAAACAAAAAAACAAACAAAAACCAAAAAAACAAACAAACAAACAAACAAAAACAAACAAACAAACAAACAAAAACAAAAAAACAAAAACAAAAACAAAACAAAACAAAACAAAAACAAAAACAAAAAACAAAACTATAGTGGTACTTTTTTAAAGACACAGTGGAGCTTTCTAATACAAGTATCGTACAGGTGCTTTGTTTTACTATATCATCTCTCTCTCTTTTTTTTAAATTAGAAACTACCTAGAAATGCTCTTAAGAAAATGCCCTAGGGCATTTTAGTACATGTACCGCAATGGTGCATCTTTGGAAAATAGCACCGCATTTTTTTCAATTTTAAAAACTATAGTGATGCTCCTTCTTGGTATGCACCAGGGCATTTTACTATATGAAGGGAACCAATGTTGCGGGTGTATATAGCACCGACAATTTTTAAAAGGAACATTTGTTCGATGCTACTAATTATTCAAGCAGTGGTGCGTTGTGTTATTTAGCACACTATGTTTTTTTATTTTATAAAAATAAATTTTCCATGGTAAACCATGTTCTATGCGGCATCGATGCCTATATGGATAGTAAAGTAATGGTGCATTTGCATTTTGTAGACATGTTGTCCAAAAAACATTCACTAAAACATCCACCTACCCACCTTTGCTACGAACTGATTTTTGGGCTATTTTCATAGGGACTTTTGGCAAAACCTCCACTATAAGGTCATTTCCTTGTAGTGTTGCTAGCTCTCTTCCTCCAAACTTGAGGTTGCGAAATCTCTTTCAAAGAATAGAAAGACTATACAACCAGATGTTGATTTAAAAATGTTTTCATGTTAAGGGACCAAAATGTGGTAGTGGATCAAATGGAAAATTTGGGCGCCACCTTGAATAAAGGGGATCTACAATGAAAAGGAGTAAGGGAGTATCCCCCCACCTTCGCTTCAATCAGGTTATTTTGCAAATTTTGGTTTGTCTTAGGAGACTTTTGGAGGGGCTATTCATGGTCTAGTTCCAAACAAATTTCCCATTGTCAAGGGAAGGATGATCAATATTTATTCAAGGTTTTGTTCAAAAAAAAGCTCTAACATTTATATGGAGAGAATAAGAAAGAGAACCATGGCCATTTTGAACAAGTTCTTTAGAGTACAAGTCATCTATGTTTAAACAAGTGAAATTCGCAACAAAGTTGCTTATACATGTATATTAGAAATATTTTGATGCAATAGTTGTAGGTAGTTCAAAGTGAAAAATTAAAATAAGTATAAGACATTTAAAACTTGTGATAATGTATTACTTATGCATGGTTTAAAAGCCAAATAAGAATAAGTGTGGTTGGTCCATGTATTAAAAAATTAAAGCAAAATTGAATAAATTTAGGTATTAGTAACTATTGACAATATTATAAGTGTAGATTGAAGTTTTTAAAATGTTTTTAAAATAAATAAATTGGTGAATAAAAGGCATGGCATATTAGTCCTATTTATAACACTCTAAAGTATAATAGAACTAAAACACGTATTTTTCATATTTTTAATTCAAAACTATTTAATATCACATAATTAGTAGCAAAGCTACTTAGAACATGTCTCCTAAAGGATTAGCGAATTAATAAGTTAATGATCACGGCATAGTAGTTTTGATTATTTGACAAGTTTAATTCTCTTGACAATAAATACTAATAGAAAATTTGAACCCAAATTCATGTACTAATGACTATTTTGAAACCCCTATTACTATTATTTTTATTATTATTATTATTTTTCAATTGTGGTTCACAGTTACTGAGTGGCCGCTACATCCACGGGTAACAATCGGGGCAGATCCACCCGAAGGGATCTACCCGTCGGCTTATCAGGACAAGCCTAACCCCGATGGCGTCAAGGAGACTTGACCCCGTGACCTCCCAATTGGAAGGTGCTTTTAGCAACGAGAACTTGACCAATTGAGCTATCCCTTGGGGCTTTTATTATTATTATTATAATATAATTATTTATATGCTATTTTTTTGAAATGTTTAATATAAATTCATTTAAAAATTCATTTCTACTCAAATATAATTTAAAATATGTTTTTCATATTGGTTGTTTAATATTTATTCATTGCGTATAAATATTTTTCACTTTAATATTTAAGAATATAATATATTTACTTTTAATAATGGTTGTTTAATATTTGTTCAACAATTGAACATGGAGAAAGTCTCTTCACTTGCCAAAGACACAAGGATCAAAGATTTGGAGGACTTGGTGATCAAGATTGGATATGATCCTTCAAACACCAATGCAATATAAGAGATCATAAGAAAGAAGAATACTGACATAGCAGCATTGAGAAAACAGTTGAAATTACCAGCCACAGAAGATCCTCTGGACAAATGCATTGAGGAAGAAGATTCATAGAAGGCATACATGATGAAGCTCATCATGGAACAGAATGTACAGTTGAAACAAGTGGAAATAGAGATGGAAAAAATAATCAAAGAAAAGGAGCAAGTTTCCAGAATGTCTATTGTCCCTTTGGAATTTGTACCTCTTACAGAAGTTCCTACATCTACATCTTTTACAGCAAACACAGTGAATACTGCAAATCAGTTGGTGAGTGCAGTGGAAAATATGTCTCTCCAAATGGAAGAAATTAAAAGATTACAGGCTCAAGTTAATATTTTGCAAGACCATAAGGCAAAGATTGAGACATTCCATGCAACAGAGATACAAAGAGCTCAAAACCAGATACAAGCATGGCAGAAATCCAAAACTAAATCCTCCATTGACCACACACTGCCTCAAGTTAAGGAAATTATATGGAACAATATAATTGAAGCCATGGATGAAATCTAGCCATGTATTTAGATTATATTTGAACAGAAAGAGTTGATTGAGAAAGCCAATTAGGCCATTTCCATTATTAACAATGAGTTGAGAGATATGCCTGCCACAGCCAACAACATTATCAAGTTTCTTAATTCCAAAAACAAATATGAGATGAATGATTTGGGAGTAGAGGATAGGACAGAGACAATTTTAGAAGTAAAGAAATTTCTTACAAAGAAAAATTTTATTGTGCAGCTTACAAAAAAATGTCACAGTTTGGAAGAGGGGCATGCCTTCTTTATTTGTAGTTAATGACAAATTAATGACCAGGGAATATTATAAGAATAATCTTATGGACATTGCAAAGGACACTGCTAAGTCTTCCCATCAATAAAGGTCCTAAGAGAGGGAGCGATTTTTTCGAAGATATCAGTAACATTATGTTCATTCAGCATGAGATAAAGCATATTTTTCATGGTAAGGCCTACATTTGCTAAATATACCGAGGTATATGAGATCTACCGCAAGGCAACAAAAATCACTGCCCCAAATGAAGAGCAATGGGATAAACTGTGTGAATTTCAATATTAAAGAAAAGATCAGCCATATCCAACACAACACCCAAATCGTGGCAACTCAACAACTGTTCTCCACTCAAATAGTGCTAGACATCCAGATCACTTCACCGAATTCACCTTTTGTGGGCACATTAGTCACTCTATTATTTTGTAGTTAATAATAGATTTCCATGTCAATGCAACATTCATTGTAATCTTGTGGAAATATTGTTTAAATACTTCATTGATTCTAAGTATTGAGGGTCGGTTCCTAATCGGTGTAATTTTTCTATTGAACATTGTACCTTTTTCCACATTGTTGGAGCGTCAATAATGCAAAGACTTTCACGAGATTCTTGTGCTGCAATTTACTGCTGATGTTTTTTCTATTGTAACAGTTGTTCCATTATTTTTCTTTGCATTATAATCATCTAAAAATCTAATTGTAAAACAAGAAATGTGAAAAATAAGATTTGTTAATTGACCACCTTATTTGGACTATTTTTACAATTTGTATGTTTTTCTTCTAAAGTCTGATTGAAAAATTATTAAATTCTTTTTGATCATTACTGAAATCACCTCTTCTCCATTTCATAATTCACTTTAAGGATCCAGTAAATGCAACTAGCTTGCCCTATGATTATTCTTTAGACATATTGATGCAATATCTAGCTTTATTTGACTCCATATCCCAATGGAAAGTAAGTAATTTGGTCAGATCAATCAACCAAACAAATCAACCAAATTCAAAGAAACAACCAAGTATAATCATAAATAGCCTAAGATCAACTTAAAAACCAAGCTAAATCATAAACAGATCCCTCTCTGAAGCTGGCAAGGTTAGATCCCAACTTCAAAAGTGGTTTAATGTTGTCCAATGTATTTACTCCCTCAACCACAAAAATACAAAATGATAACATAGTGGCGACCATACTGGGGAGGAATACATTTTAATCTAAAACATTATTATTCCCTGGTTTAAAATCAGTATTTCAGTAAGCAATTGTTGTATCATTATGAGACATGATCTGAGGTTGTTATTTTGTAGATATCTATTGTATCGTTGGTTTTGATTTTGATTTTTGTGTGATGATTTTTCATAACCTTGGCTCTCAAAAGAATTTAGACTAGATCTCACCCTAATCCCAACCTTGTTGAAATTTTAGATGACCGAGATTCAAGGTAGTAATAGTCCTCTGTCTAGATTCAATTCTCTCCCTGAGAATATTCCTTTATCAAGGTCTAATTCTCTCACAGAGAAATTTGAAACTTTACAAGACATAGAATTAGATTTTCCTTTCCAGCAAAGTTTGTTTAGATCAAGTTTTGAGGTTTTTGTAATCAAACTTTCATAGGCAAAGCCATACTGCAACCATATATATCTCAAACCCAAGTCCTTGAAATAGATCCTGATATTAAATATTTACAGCAGTTTGACAAATTACAAGGTCTAGTTTCAGTGTTGGACCAAGCTATCAAAGAAGCTTTTATTCAGCAATCTATTGAATTCTCTACTTTGAGTGTTGCAATAGCCTCCTTGTCTAGCTAGTCTTCCCAATATATACATCTACACACTCCTAGTCCTACTCATTCGATAGTTTCAACTTCCCTACCTCTGATTTCTCAAACTACTATCCCTACTATCGCTGTAGTTATCAAAACTCCACCTCCATTAGGTCCATCCTCAAGTCAATCTACCAAGAAATTTATGGCAGGGAGGTATGTACCCTTGGTCTTATTAGGCTAGCTAAATGTTATGCTTGCAATTTATCCATCCAAAATTGTGACCCTTGATAATACTGGTGCTAATACTCCCCAACAACATGTCTATAGGATGAATGATGTGTTTGACCTCCAAGACATGGATGAAGCTAATGTTAAAATGATATTGTTTGACCAAAGCTTAGGAGGTGATGTCAAGAAATGGTTTAGGGTTTTACCTGCAAGAAGTATAGCCCACCTTGATTCTTTCCATCAAACTTTTTTAGCTAGATGGGAGATCAAGAAGAGTCCACTTCAACTCCTAAATGAATATAAAAGGTTAAAAAGAAAACCCAACGAAACTATGCAAGAATATTGTGAACAATTCAATATTGTTTATAATGCCATTCCGCAAGATATCAAGCCCTCCCTTGGCCTAGCTCTAATTGATTTCTAGATGGTTTTGATGTAGAAATGGAATATCAACTTAGAGAGAGACCCAACAACTATGGAAGAAATTCAAGCAAATGCAATTAAAGTTGAAGCTAACATCCTAGCCAAAAAAGCCAAACAAAATTTTGAACGCAGAGTAACCATAAAAGAAGAACCTTCTACTTCTGTTGTTGACCATAAGATTGATAACTTAGTCAGAGTAGTGAATCAAATGATGCAAAGAGTGAACATTAATGGCCAAAATCAAGCAAGAGAAAACCAAAATTTCTCTAAAACTAGAAACCAAAACTTTAGAAGGAATGTTCCCCAAATTAAGCAAAGAGAACAAAAGGGGCCAGACCAGCAAGTTCAGCCTCCCTTTTAGGAAAATTACAAAGATGATGAGGGGAATATTGTGGAAGATTTGGATGATGATCAAATAAATTTGTTAGGGATAAGTGATGAGGAAACAGTTTTCCTCACTCAAGAGGAGCAAGAACTTTTTCTTATAGCCTAGACTGAAATAGATTCCAAAGAGTTAGATCAATACAAACAAGGATTTGAAAATTCCATAATGGAATTCCGTAGGCAGTATAGTCTTAGAAGTAAGAAAAATCAAGATACTACCAATAAAAAGAATGTTGAAAATCTTGTCAAAAGGGTCTCTGATTCTAATTCCAAGAAAATAGTAGAAAATATCCCTAAGAAAACCACTGAAAACCTTGGAAAGAAGCCAGAAGAAGCTACTATGAAAAAGACCATTGATACTCTTTCCAAAACTACTCAAACTGAACTCACTTCTACTAGTCAACAAACAGAACTAGCCACAAAAATAATTGTTGATAGGTCTGATTTTTCAAATATGCTTAAGAATCAAACCCCATTCAGTATAGAAAATGAACTTGCCAAGCTAAAAATTTATATCCCCTTAACTAAATTAATGAAAAAAAATACATACATGACTTAGGTGATGAAAGCATTAAACATTGGGGAGAAAACTGATAATGTAAATCTGAATGATGATCAGCCTAAACTCTTATTTGGGATAGAACTAGAAGGAAAACCACAAGAAGGAGTCCCTCCATTTTATGTCAATTTGAATATTCATGATAAAATTCTCCACAATGCTATGCTAGATTCAGGTGCATCCCATAATTTAATGCCCAAAAAAATCATGGAAAAACTAGGACTTAACATTACTAGAAAATACAAATATTTCTATTCCTTTGATTGTAGCAAAGTTAGATGCCTAGGTATTATCAAAGACCTATGTGTTACTTTATCCCAAATCCCTTATAAAATTCTAGTGATGGAGATAGTGGTTGCAGACATTCCCCCTAAGTATGGCATGTTGTTTTCACGCTCATGGGGATAAAAATTACAAGGAACCCTACAAACTGAAATGACTTATGCCACTATACCAGTGTTTAGTCAACAGAGAACACTGTATAGGGAAACTTTAATGAAGTATATGTTCAGTAGTCAAGAGAAACCACATAACTATCCTCTTACTCTATTCATCCTGACCTAGACTCTTTCATTCTTTACAATGATGGATACATTGATGCACAGGTTACTAAAGCAGAAAATGATAATGACGAGAAACATGAAAACCAAACACAAATTGTGCAACAAAACAATGAAACTAAACCTTTTTGGAACATGAGCTTTGATGGATCTTATGGAAAAGCAGGTTCAGGGGCAGGTGTTCGAGTGTCCAATTTAGGGAACAATCAAGCAGAATGTCATTCCTATAAACTCAACTTTCATTGCATCAATAATATAGCAGAATATGAGGCACTTCTCTTAGGATTGCAATTATTGAAAAGGCTAGGTGCTAAAAAAAATCAATTCAGGGGGATTCTGAATTAATTCTAAAACAGATCAAAGGAGAATATGTTGCAAAACATCCTAGGTTGAGAGCCTACAGAAATGTTGTGCTTGACTTTCTAGGAACTTTTGTAGAATATGATCTTGTTGCCATTCCCAGAAATCAGAATGTCTTGGCTAATGGTTTAGCTTTTTCCGCTAGCACATGAAAAATGCCTCACGCAAATAGACAGTATATAGTGGAAGTTAAACACCATCCAGATGTACCTGATAATATGAGATAATGGTAGGTATTTGGAAGTGACAAGCAAATTGAAAACTTTTTGCAATCCAAGGATGAGTATGAAGAAAGTAGCATAGATTTAGAGTGTGAAGTAGAAAATCATATTGTTCAATATGTTAGTGTAGATAAGTAGTTTGATGACTCTGATATAAATATTTCAGTCAGTAAAGATGTACATAAATTAGAATTGCATCAAATAGATCCAGAAAAAAGAAGAATTTGAAGTACTTGAGCTTAAGGATAATGTTCTTCCTAGGGGTCTAGTTTCGTTAGAAGAATTTATTTTTTTAATGATGTGGAAAAAATCCAAAAATGGAACGCACTGGGGCAAACATAAAATAATGCAATATAGATAGTGAGAAGAATCCCAAAATGATAAAACTCTCCAAATCACTTCCTATTGTCACAAAACAACGATACATAGCTCTTTTCAAAGATTTCATAGATGTCTTTGCCTATAGTTATGAGGATCTAAAAGCATACGACACTAGTATCATAGAACATAAAATCCCAATCAAGGAAGATTAAAAACCATTCAAACAAAAACTTCATAGGATAAATCTTGTCCTGATGCCTTTGATTGAAAAAGAAGTGAAAAGGATGTATGATGTTAAAATTATACTTCCTCTTAGATACTCTAAATGGGTGTCTAACATTGTACCTACTAGAAAGAAAACTAGGGAAATCAGATTATGTACCGATTTTAGAAATCTTAATAAGGTATCCCTTAAAGACAACTACCCCTTACCTAAAATGGATCATATATTGCAAAAGGTAGTGGGGTCTAGTAGAATTTCGTTATTAGATGGTTTCTTAGGTTATAACCAAGTCTTAGTGCATCTTGATGATCAGGATAAAACTGCCTTCACTACTCCAAGGGGAACTTTCATGTATGTGAAAATGCCATTTGGGTTAATGAATGTTGGAGCCACTTTCCAAAGAGTAATGGATATTGCCTTTCCTATTGAAATTGGCCATTTTATTGTGATTTATTCAGATGACATTACTATATGTTCTAAAACTGATGAGGAATATTTAGCACATCTGAGAAGAGTGTATGAAAAATCTAGAAGGTTTGGCATCTCACTAAATCCTAAGAAGACATTGTTTGGCCTTGAGGAAGGAAAACTTCTTGGTCACATTATTTCTAAGGATGGAATTAGGATTGATCCCAGTAGAATTGAAGCAACATTAAAAATCAGTCATCCGAGAAATATCAAAGAGCTTCAATCTTTTATTGGTAAAATAAATTTCCTAAGGAGATTCATTCCTAACCTTGCAGAACTTCTTAGATACATAACAAACATGCTAAAAAAGGATTCAGAAATCAAGTGGAATATTGAGGATAAACAATCCTTTGACTCAGTTAAACAAGCATTAACCAAGGCAACAGTGTTGATTAGCCCAGATTTTACAAAATATTTCATAATCTTCTCTTTTGCTTATGAACACACTATTGCAGTAGTCTTACTATAGAAAAACAATGAACGTTTTGAGCAGCCTATTGCATTCTTTAGTAAAGCTTTAAGGGATGCATCTTTGAAATACAACATTATGGAAAAGAAGGCATTTGCATTGGTTAAAGCAATAAAATATTTTAGATTATATATCTTGCATTCCCATATTATTTCTTATGTACCTAATTCATTGGTTAAAGACATTTTAACACGGAATGGACCTGATGGAAAACGAGGCGAATGGATTGTTGTCATTCTTGAATATGACTTAGAAATCAAGCCCACCAAGTTAATCAAATGTCAGGGACTGGCCAAATTGATGGCTGAGTCAAATTTCAATGCTTTAGACATTAACTTGGTTGATTCATTAGATAATCAAGGGGAACAAGCGACTCCACAAATTGATGAGGCATTTCTGAACTTACCCTGGTATGCAAACTTTATTTAATTTAAATGCTCCTCCTGGTTTGACAAAAACAAAGGCAAGATTTATGAAGTAAAAATCAGCTAAATTTTTCATTATAGATAATGTTTTTTATTAGAAAGATGCTAGGGGTATTTTACTTAAATTCTTGTTAAAGGATGATGCAGAAAAATTTATGTAGGAATTTCATGAAGGAGATTACAGTGGACATCTTTATTGGAAAATCACTGGGAATAAAATCCTTAGAGTTCGTTTCTACTGGCCTACACTTTTCCCTTGCATACACAAACAAGTCACCTCATGCCATAAATGCCAAACTTTTTAGGGAAAGCGGAAATCGTTACGCTTGCCATTAAAGCCTATCTCTGTTGAAAGCCCCTTCCAGCAATTGGGATTGGACTTCATTGGTGAAATTCATCCCTCTTCCTTTGCCCAACATATGTGGATTCTTACAGCCACTGACTACTTTACGAAATGGATAGAGGCCACCCCTTCCAGAGTTTCTAGTGATGTTGTCATTATTAAATTCCTTGAGACTAATATCCTCTCCAGATTTTGATGTCCTAGAAAACTCATCACTGGTAATGTTGCAGCCTTTAAATATAAGAAGATGGTTGAATTCTGCCATAAATATCACATTACTTTGGGACATTCAACAGCTTATTACCCTCAGGGTAATGGGTTGGTTGAATCCTTAAATAAAATTTTGGTGAACATCATCAAAACGTTGCTAGAAGACAATAAAAAGTCTTGGCATAACAAGTTGGTCAATGCACTTTGGGCTGACAGACTTACTACTAAAAAATCAATTCGCATGTCACCATACCAATTGGTCTATGGAGTGTATGCAGTTTTTCCATCATCTTTAGGAGTTCCAGTTATGAAGATCATTCAAGAAGTCCAAGCTGAATCGAATGATGTATAGAGAAGGATCAATCAAACTATCCAACTACAGCGATCCAGGGAGGAAGTATACAACAAGCCCCAAGTTATTCAGGAAAATATTAAAAATATTTTTGACAGAAGAACAAAAGTTGATGACTTTAACATTGGGGACCAAGTTTTGAGATGGGATTCTAGGAGAGAAGACAAAGGCAAACATGGCAAGTTTGATAATCTTTGGAAAGGGCCATATATTTTTCTTAGCCTACAGTTTTTCTTACATCATTGTAAATATCATAGTATTTATGGTTTTGATTGGGTAACTCATTAACAAAGGTTGAAGCCCAAAGTGAAGGGCCTAAGCCTGGATTGATGAGCTACCAAAAGTATCTTAAAACAACAAAAAAATCATATGAAGACATTACAAACATGGAGTACTCAAGGCTATTGATCATATGTTCTTGACACTTCACTTGGAGAAGTGACATCCCCAGTTGGACCCACTGTTAGGGTCCTATAAATTATAGGATCTCAAGGTGATTGAGTATTATGTATTTTCAATTTCACTTTGTACATAATTTCAATATTCAAATGATTTCCAAAAATATATGAAAAATAAAATGTAAAGAGGGTATGTTAAAAAAATGAATAAGAAAAAAGGAAATAAGAACCCCACAAAAGAAAAAATAGAAAATAATACAGAAAGTGATGCAAGTCTAAATGTCACTACTAATAAGTTAGTTCTTTTAGTTTATTATCAAATAAGGTTGTGTCCAAATTGTTTTTGAATGCCATAATGACTAAAGTTCTTTTCAAATCATACAGTTTAATCATGATTGAACACATTTAAATTTATGTTGAATAGGTTAGTGAATAAAGATTTACCAAACAGTTTAAACTTGGTAAATCAGTAGCTAGGTAGAAATAAAATAAAATAAAAAAATTGATTCAACAGTCTAATCTGAATCAATGGTGAAATAAGTGATAGAATAGGATAGATTTTCATAAAAAAAAGTGATTTGAGTTTAGTAGTTTAAATGCACCCTGCAAAGCAAGAAGAAGAAAAAATGTTAGCTTAGTAAAAAAATTGAAATGAGAGGGTAGGTAGAAATAGAATGGTGATTTTAGGAAAAACATGAAAATTTTATCCTAAGTCAAATGTTAAAGGTATTTTCATGTGTAGGGGGAAAGCAAAGAGAAAAACATTTATTCTAAGGTTTGGTGTATCAAAGCACATTTGGTGCATTATCCCATTATCCATAAGTTTCATCACCTGACCATCATTACCCTGCTTATATATTAAATCCATTTCCCTGCCTCATCATTCACCCATCACTTCACAATAAAGTATCGTTTCCTTTCACCTCATGTGAACCCACCCCTTCGCATTCGATGGCCGATATTATGTTTCAACCCCCCCTCACCATCCGAAATTTACCGTCGGGGGGGTCCGAAATGGGCAGTATTGAAACTCACCCTCACCGCAACATGGCACCATCTTGTGCTTTCGCACCCTGCCCCCCATGCCCAAACCACTAACCACCTTAGGCCCCCTCCAAAATGGTTTTCTCTACCGCATGAAACCAACGCCCTGTCCAATCCTCTCCCGCCACCTCATCTATCTATTGTTCTTGCCTATCACATCCACTCCCTCCAAAATCAATCTGTTAAGTAATTTAATTACTTAACCGTTAATGTAATGGACCCGCGCCATCATCAACGAGAGCCTGAAAGCTATAAATTTCCTTTTTTTGGCCTATTCGTTGGTTCTACACTCTGTTAATATCATCTTTCTGTGGGGCGGAGAGAACCGGAGGAGTCGAAGGCTAGGGTTTCTAGGAGCCTTGACTCGGCCCTACCAAACATGCAACAGTAGAACAAAACATAGGTTGCACCTTGACGAAGACTACAGCTGAGTAAGGGATGAGCGGTATGACCGGGGGGGGGATGGATCCCCTCCTACATGAACATTGCAGCAGGCGAATCAAGCCAATATAGCATGGCAGGTGGGAATGGGGGAAGTTTTGGGTGCCAAATGGAAGGTGGGACTAGGTGGGAGATGTCTACAAGGGCTGCAAAAAAACCCAGATTTGTTATCCCGAATAATAAACTGGAAGAATATAGAAGGTACATGAAGGACCATGCTCTCATCTGCAAATTCATAGGGGCATGGCCGATAGAGAAAGAACTAATAAAATGGATTCAACACCAATGTCATCCAAAAGGGAACATAGATCTCAAGCTAGGAGTGAAAGGATTCTTCACAATGATCTTCTCAAACTCAAAAGACAAAGAGAGGATATTCGAAGATGGGCCATACTTCTTTAACAATGTCGACCTCTTCATCAGAAACTGGGAAAAATGCTACAACCCAGACCAAGAGAAACTCCTTGCAACTCCAATATGGGTTTGGCTCTTCAGTCTCCCAATCGACTTCTCAAATCTGAAGATACTAGAAGGCATCAAAAACTCTATCGGCACTTTCGTAAAGGTCGCAGACTCTACAAGAAAAGGTTGATACACCTCCTATGCCAGAATTTGTGTATACATGAATATTACAAAACCGCTTCCAGACTACATCGAGTTGGAGTACCATGATGAGGTATGGCCACAACCGATTGACAATGAGCTCATCCCGTTCCGGTGTCACAGATGCCATGAATATGGCCACCTGTTCCGATCCTACCCCTTAAACCAGACAGGTAACCACTCAGTTGATCCGGATTTAAACAGGAACGCAATAGATTACAAAGATAACCATGAATACAGAGATGCGATAACCATAAATAAAGAGATGCAGCGGAAATAATACTTCATTTCATTAATGGAAAACACTGAAATATGCTTACAACCAGAATTGGAATAAACCAGCTAGGACGATGGTAGCTTATCTCTGAGAGAGATGTGCGGCTACATGTCTCTGAACTGTTCCGAACTTGTGTTACAATGAGGCTCGAAGGCCTATTTATTATTGAGAAACAATGGAAAACCCTTCACATTCCAAAACCGACCTTAGAAGATGAAACGCAAAATTGTGGGCCCCGTTTTGGGTAAATTGGTACATCAATTTCCCGGGGTCATAACTTTGGCATACGATCTCCGTTTGACGCGTATGATAGCTCGTTAGAAAGATCTATCCGAGAACTACATTGTTGGAATGGGCAACATCGGTCCATTGACCCATGTTTCCCCTGGATTCCCCAAAAAACATCATTGAGGGCCTCAAAACGGCTCCGGAAGTTCAGGACCCGAAAAACTGCTAAAAATAGTAAGTTGAAAATGCTGAGAAAGAAAATGGTGGGGGTCCAGATGGACTTGGCAGGTGGCCACCAATATCCACCTGGATCAGATATAGTATTGGTCCCACCAAACCACCAGAAATTGAGACTTTTGCAACCAATATTTAAACAAAGATAAATAACATTAAGTATAAATAAGTATTAATTTATGTCTGAAATTTCCCAATACATTGACTGGGCCCACAGCTGTCCATAAATAGTATCTTAATACTTAAGAGTGCAAACCATATTGACCCAACTAGAAAACAAAGATAAAGCCATAAATGCTTCCAAAATGGTCTATTCCAGAAGTACAAAGTAGCAGTCACTTCAACCCCCATTCATCAGAACTAAAGCTTTGTATGCCAAATAGATATCCATACCTGCACATAATAAAAGGGAATGTATGTCAACCATAATTGTTGTGTTGTTCAACAACTAAACCTCCTATGTTCAATAAATGACACCCAACCCAATAACATTTAAACCCACTTTGTTCAATAAATGACACCCAACCCAATAACTGCAATAAATGACACCCAACTCATTCTATTTCTCATTAAAACAAATCAAAGCACATGGATCAACAAATAACAAATTCCCGACCATTAGATCACATCAAATTAAATCCAGGCCACACATTCAAAATGAAGTCATTGCAGTCCATGTCCATCCATGTCCACCAATTAAATTGAAGTGCCAAAAACTATAAAAGAAGTTCAACCACTGTTGAAGTTGCATGTTATGCTTTCAAACTATTCAGCGACCTTGAACACAAAACATCACAAAATAGTTGCCAATATATCCAGGTTAGTTATATCAATTACAATACATTTTTCTTACAGTTCTGTTTTCATTTATCAAAGTTCTTACAGTTTCAATTTTTACAGATTCAGTTTCACTTTCATGAAAATAAACACACAGCCTACAGTTCTATTTCACAATTCACCTATTTCTATTTCTATGTTCAGACTTATAGACGTATTGATGTGCCCAGCAAGATTTTATTTGCTTGGTGTGCTCGGCAAGAAAATATAGACATCATGCAAAAATATGTAGGAAAATGATCAACTCAATTGAAATTTGATGGACTAATTCTATGAGCTACTATCCAAAGATAGATAGGTTAGAAGACTTGCGAATAACGGATTCCTGCCACAAACAATGAGGGGGAGATTGTATGGTATGGTGATATTTGAATATTAACTAGATAGACATTAAAAGAAATTGATTACAATGCGTCAAATATTTAAAGCTTCATTAGGCCTTTAAATTCAACAATGTGTGTGGGATAATGCTAATACGATGTCGTACCTTCCCCCCTTTGACAATCACAATAAAAGTTGTGATCCCACTGCCTAATATGTGTATACATACTATCAAGAATAAGCAGACATCCATACTTGTGCTGGGAAGGTCGTCACTCTTGTGAAAGTACAATATTTTTTCTCCTACATAAAATCCATTGGCTAATAAAATGTGAAGGCATTGTACATCATATTAATTACTTCCCAGAATACTTATGATTTGAGAGAGTACCTAATACCAATGACATTAATGACTGCATTTTCAAGCCCAAATAAAAACAAGGGAACCGAATATTAAACAGTGATAAGACCATAGAATAAGGGGAGGGACCTTGTAAATTAGGCAGACGAGTGGGACAGCTAGATGTCTAATATGAAATATTCTAGTATGATCAACTATGCACTGACTACAATTGTTGTATATGCTATATGCTATAGTGAAAAGTACATAAATATAATGATGGAAAAATAAGGGCCAACCAATCAAAATATAGAAAAAAACATATTTAAAAAAATAACAAATAAATTAAAAATTTCTCTAATATCTATGTTAGAAAACGTGGTTTAATTTTTGGTCAAGTTAGATTTAATTCAAAAGTCAACACATTCCGGAATGTGTTATACCTTGTTGTGAGAGGGAATAACAATTATGGCATGATGATAACAACGATAGTAATGGTGATGGTGATTATTGACAATGATGTGGTCGATGGTGGTGACGATGATGATAATGATAACAATGGCAATGATGATGAGGATGATGATGATAACAATGGCAATGATGATAACAATGGAAATGATGATGATGATGATGAGGGTAATTAGGGTTAAGGCAACGACAATAATGGTGATAATGTCAAAGATGATGATTAAGATAGTGTCAACAATGAAAATGATGTTGACGACAATATTGATGAAAACTACAATGTTTGAGACTAACATTGATTTCTTAGACCTTGAATAATAACCAACATAGATCCATCTTAAATCTAGATCTACCAAGCGTTATGATGGATCAAATCTCTCGAAGTCCAAAGTTTTCAAAAAAAGTTTGCAAGGTTTGCATCTTGAGAGATTTGATTCTTCTCGACACTTAGTAAATTTGGAGTTAAGATGTCTATCTATCTTGATATTATATATATATATTATATTATATTATAATTTTTATTTAATATTATTTTAATATCTATATTAGCATTTATTTGATTTTTTAATCAGAAAAATGTTTATAATTTAATAAAAACAAAAATTACAATATAATAAAGAGTGATTTATTGTTTTATTATTTTTTATTGAGTCAACATTATGTTTTATTATTATTATTATTTTATTTAATACTTCATTTTGTGGGTACTACAACATCTCCCCCATATTGGTTGTAAAGCGCCTCTCAACACGATAATAATATCAATAATGATTTATCTAACCATAAAATATACCATGTTTGTATTTAATTTGTGGTGGTGATGATGATGGTAATTTTTTTGTTCTGATGTTCATGTTGGTATTTAATTTATTGAGAACCATAAAGTAGATAATATGTGTGTTTAATTTGTGGCAATGACAATGGGATCAACATTGATTTTTTTGTCCCTTTCTAAGCTCGCTTTGCCTTGAAAATATCAAATATTTACATAAGAACTACTACTCTTGTTGTATTTGGTCCACCACCTTAGAAACTAGACGAGAGGCAGTAGAGTATATAGTGCATGGCAACCAAAATTAACCTCAAACGACAATCTGAAACTTGAAAATGCTTAGAGATAATGTTACCCACCATGGGGAAAACTAGCAAAAAGAACCAAAAAGGGAATCCTTTAGAGGGTGCAAAGTGAGAAACAACAAGTGAAACAAAATAGACATAAACTATAAAAAGAAGATATTAACATCTTAGATGGGCAAGCATGAGACATAAGAACTGAAACTATGAAATATATGGAACATAAGCATTAGGAAGAAAGAGAGGTGTCGAGGTTGATGGGTTGTTCCTCAACTTTGAATGGCGAATAAATTGGAGAGCTTGGTGATGATCCTATCTATAGCCAGAAAGGCTTCCTTCCACATCCAAGATGAGATCCCTGAGCTTGTCCAATATATGCATGAGTTTGACCTAAGTTTGTCTCTTATCCATAAGAATATTTCCTGCCAGTAGCTTAACTTTGCCAGTATAGGTCCACAGTATGAAGATAATGGTTTTAATGGCCTCTATAGTTTCCTATGTCAGGAACCCAAGAGGTTATGTGGCCATGACCTCTAAGTTCAACCTAACTTCTCTATATTATTGAATTTATGCTTCTACGAGACAAATTTCCTCCTAAATGTCTAGAGGTGTGTGTTCATGGAAGCTTTAGATTGAAGATACGACACACAATCTCACACTAGATCCTCTCAAAGCATCGCAACCATCACCTCCATGCCAACAACAAGTTGATTAGTGGTTCATGGCTACCAGAGGCAACAAGACGTCACAGAGATTGGGATGAAGCTAAGTGGGAAGTTGCAAGAGTCAGATATGAAATAATTTGGCCATAATATCATTCCATGAAGGTTTCAACAACAATGGGCTCAAGGCTAGTCCTTCTCCATCTGAAAAAGTCGCTAGGGGAGGAGGATCCACATTCGAGGAACCAAACAACAATCGAAACGCATGATGGATGGAAGAAACATCATCAAGAGGCATCGAAGGAGAAACATATGTGTCAACCAGGGACCCAGGAGGAATGGCATGGTAGAGTGAACAAGTATAACACAGGAAATGATATGTAAGACGTGTCAAGGGCCTCTACCACCTTTCTTGGAAGGTGAGATCCCATTAATGTGGTGTGGGGTGTTGGCATTCACGGAAGATGGGTGGCAGGAGATCCCATCAATTCCAATCTACCCATTAATATTTCCATAACAACTCCATCAAGGCATAATCAATATTGATTTATCAAACTTTTAATAAATATTAATAATGATTTATCAAACTTTAAAACTATATTTATTAGTCCCTGCCTCACCAAGGACTATAGAATTTTCATCGCATTCAAAGTGCATTGACTCTGCATTATTTTGTTTTTTTTACAATTTTAACTAAAGTTTCAAGAAAATCTTGAATATATCTATTTTTAGTAAATTCAAAAACAATTTTCTAATTTTCTGGAAATATTATTTCTAATTTTCGATTGGCTTGACGACCTCTAATGGGACACAATTACCCTAGTGGAGAGCATTTTATTTTTTGTATTTGTTAGTGCCTGACAATCCATTTAAAAAAAAAAACTAATTTTGTGAGTGGTTATTCTATTCGTGAGTGCTCTGACACTGACATTGACACTGTTATGGTATTGCATTGTTCAATGATAATAGAACTGACACAGTTGCAGGTCCTTTACATAGGCAAGGGGGGGTAGTAAACAAATCTCCAATTAATATTTCCTCACTTGTGTAGCTTTCTTTGTGCGGAGGAAGTTTTCACTGTGCGAAGGAAGCTTCCTCCGCACATTGAAAGCTCTACACAACGCTCACATTCACCCCTATCGTTATTTGCTATCTGCATATCCCTAGTGATTTCCCAATATATTGTATTCATATCACTTGTTATCGTTTATCACATCTTAAGTTTGGGATTACGTTTGTAGGTTCATTATCAGTTGATATTAAACATTAGTGCATTTCAAATATAGCTATCATGATTTTTAACCAAATGAACTTGTTTTTCTCAAGGATAGAAGAGAATCTTGAGAAGAGTTTAATGAACATTTTAAGCTTAGCCTCCCGCTTCTCGATGATTTGTTTGATGAATGTAATTTTGTAAGGAAAATCCAAGCATAATATTTTAGCTTTATTTAGCATTGTAGGAAATACAATTCCAAATCCACTTGGCCAGTGATTTTCTTATTCATCCTTCATCATTCCAACATGTCTTATGAAGAATTCAATATCTGCAAGATATTTATATATTTTTTAGATCTATAAATATGGATTGTATGGAAACCAAGCCAAAAAAAAATAGGGGCTTATCTCTCAGTATTCCATGATGTCTTTGCATTCATTCATGTACGAAGGTTTCAAAGAGGTGCACATGTCGATCTTTCTTTGAACTAAAAATAGTGCTTTCAATTGATCTATTGTCCATGCCTATATATGGTTGCTTTCTCACATAATCCAAGAGTTGCTTGCGATTTGTAGGTGCTTGTACTAATGTGCAGTATTGGAATTGAGTAGACTACTACATTAAAAAATGCTCTAGTCCTACAACACACATGCAGTTGTGGCGGCAGCATAATATTTTGGCAATGTGATATTATGTTAGGATTTAAGAAATGTGCTACACTACTGCATAGAATGAAATTTAATGGCATGTGTAATGGCGGTATCCAACTCAATGTTTTGTTATGCAATATGCAACTAAGTTTAAGATTAATTTACTCTACATTGCAGTTTACTTGTGGATCTCTTACATTGATCTTAATGCAATAATCATTTCTTTGTAACATTTACTTACAGTCATATAACTATAATGAAATAACATGTGCAAGTTGCATAGAAGTTAGTCCTGCATTAGTTTTATCTTAAATGTTCACATACTCAAACCTCAAAGTCGATGGATTTTCACCATTAGAGATAAATATAGTTAGTAGGAAGCGGGTGCCTCTATACATTACACTACAAGGAAAATACCTTCTAGTGGAGGTTATAACAGAGGTTTTTAGCGTTATAAAATTGGCAAAAATTGTCAAAAAAACATCTGCTAAAATATATGTTTGTGATAGCGAATGTTTTAGTGGAGATTATAACAGAACTTCATCACAACTGAAAAAAAACATATGGGCAGCTAAAGGTTTTAGTTTACATTGTGCTTCATGGAACAAGTAGCATCGATGCTCTACATACTTAAAAGCATCGGGGTTGCATAGAAAACTAAACACATTGAGGCATTGAATGCAAAGAACACAGGTCCCTGAGATGTATATTGCGTCGGTGCGTATACATAAAAAACCACCCCAAAGCATTCTTTAAGGAACAACACTGGGCAGGAAAAAAAAAGATTGCAAACCCAGTGCTTTTAATTAAAATTGAGCCTCAATGTGTATGGTTTGTATAAATGCACTGGTGCACTATGGATATAAAAGAACTAGTGTTGTTAATTTTAATAATGCATCGATGCTGGAAATAATATTTTGTAGGACCGGGGCATTAGTTTTATGAAAGCACTAGTGCTTTAAGAATTATAATGGACCAGGGCATTAATTGTAAACAACACTATTACTTGAAGAATTGAACACCTCGGTGTTGTCGTTTTCTGGAAAGGTGTCGGTTATGCAAAAAAAATGTCGCTACAGTGCTTTTATATAACATGACACGTCGATGCTTATTTATGTTATGGATGCATTGGTTTTTTGTATGAGATTTTCTCTTTTTTGGAAACATCAACTTGTGACAGTGCAATTATTGTAATTTTTTAAATCTGTTATTCATCAAAAAATCAACATATATATTATAATTGTATTCATATAAATTAAAATTTTATTAGTGTTGTATATGATTTGGATTAATTTGTTACATTATCATATTTTTCATCTCTTCATTATAATTTTCAATCATCCATATATTTGATCAGTGGTGTAACATTTCACGACAGACACAATAGAATAAATTAAAATGTATTTTATTATATATCAACAAGAGGCTCTTTGTCATATAAAATGAGATTGTTAATGGTAACCCCTTGTCTTTCAATTGGGACACTATGTCCATTACATTAAACAAAATGTTTGATTTTCACAAGCCATTATTTCAAAAAATACAACAAGTTGCATTGATATCCAAATAGATCATCATTCTTTGTTGGAACTATTGTCAATGCTCTAGCTACTTCCATGACTAGGGTTATTTGGACAATTTTTTTATTGATTGCATCGATTTTTTTCATCTTCTTGATCTTGTTCCATCTGCAAACATAAAAATAAAGTGTAATGAGTGTATCAACATTAGTGATAATAATGAAAATTGAAATAAATAATATACATCAATGTAAATCGAATAACAATGTACCATAGCAAGAAGTGACTCATAAACTATACATACAGCTTCAAAACCAAGTCTCATGCCTTGTTGCAAGAAGTTTTCTATTGGTGTAGTTTCATACTTTGTTTCGTGCATTTTTTAAACCTCGTTATAAAGCATAGATTTAATATAACAGATTTTTTTGTTCTATTAATTATAAACTCAAAGAAGTAAAACAACATAGACAATTACAAATTCCATAATTAATTTTTGATATACCAACATATAATCACGACCCATATTTAACCCAATGTCAATCAATTGTTTTGATGGCTCTTCTTTGTATGTTAGCACTTATTTGAAGACATTCAAGTATGGTTGATGTAAAATAACTTAAAATATACAAAAATGAAATCTTGAGTTGTTATAAGGAAATATTAATAATTAGTCACAAACTTTGATATCTACCCTTTTCTTCCTTGTCGTCTTGTTTTATGTGTTGAATGAGTTCTATTTTAAAATAAAATACTTGAAAATTAATATTTAATGCTAAATTATTTTTTTATATGTATAAAGTCAATCATGCTTACATACATTAGAAGCACATTGTTGTTGAGATGGCTCCTTTGCTGATGCAATTATGTCCATTTATTTGACCATCTCCTTGTACACTATTTTGGACATTCTTACTGGCATGTTTCACATATCAACTTGTTGATCCTTTGGGATTTTCATAATCTTCATGAAAAAAGCAATAAACTATTTTTATATTGATATATGAAACTAAATATAACAAAATTGATATTAATAAATGAATGGTTTGTAGTAATATCTACATATAATTCTATAAAATCATTTTAATTAGGAATATTACCTTTTGAATCATTATTTTTTGTTGTTGTATGTTTTTTCTATTGCAAGTCTGACATGTCACATTGACCATTGTTTTGTAAACGCTTCATGTAGTTTAGTTATGATTTGTTTCTTGGAATCATTGGATTTATTTTGTGTTGTAAGTGGAGAGTATGTCTATACGTTCGTTCCACTATATCCCTCTTAGTTTTGTGTAAAAAAAACACTTTCATTAACCTCCAACACCACTCCATATGAGCTAAGGACTAGTCCATCATCATTTTACATGTTCTATAATTTTTATTTTCTTAGAACGACATTGATCTTTTCCTTCGTTGTTGCTCCCTGTAGAACATTACACCTATATGATATAATTGATTGTTTGAAACATGTTACCTAATATTCTTGAGAATATTATTAATGAAAATTCAAAAAAAAACCTCATATTGAATAGTGTTTTTTCATTCACCTTATTCATCCTTCTGCAATTTTTCTATCAGGATTTTACGCTCTTCTGCACTTATATTAGAAATAATCTTGGCAACTATATTCATTTTGTGCCTCTTCATAACACACACTAACCAATACATATTAACTAAACTTACATATAGTTCAAACATATTAACTTTATAAAGGAATTACAAAGAACTTGCCTTCTTTTCTTTTTTCGATGTGCTATTATTGTGTCTTTCAATATTTTGTTACTTGACACCTTCTTAGACATTTTTTTATCAATATACAACCTATACCATTCAATACAAAATCCATTAAATATATTTTATACATAGATCAAATAGTTTTCAGCCAAAAAGAGCTCTAGTAATCGGTGCGTTTATTTCAATAAACACACCGGTATGTTTAAGCCATTAAACACACTGGGCGTTTAACTGTTCACCACCATCAGCGAAAAATAATTTTTTAAAATAATTTAAAATTATGACAGTGTAATTTGTAATGATAAATTCACTGCAATGACTTAACGATGTTATTTGGCAGAGGTGTGACAATGTGTTATATTACACTAGGAGTACTGATAAACATACTAGATAGAACTGGTAGGGTTATAACACATCGGTGTGTTTTTTTACATAGGGTGCACCGGTGCATTATATTACATTAGTGCATAACGAAACATACGTTGTTTTTTAAAAAAATAGACAAGGCCAATAAGGTTTGGATCTAATTCAATAAATGATCCCCCTTGTTATGAGGAAAATTCTCTTATGCGAACAAAAGGAAATTCTTGTCATTAGTCTAAACCTAAGCTCTACTAAGGAGTTTTTCCAGAGTGAGAATGTTATTTTGCAGCCAATTAATTGATTTTAGAAATTAAAGATACAAATAAAACACAACGGGGGTAACTAGGCAAAAGGGTTTACCAAGCCATTGTGAACTGCAATATAGTGTTTCCCGTACGTGCTGGAAATCTCCCTGAATGTTTTGTTTGGTGTATCACAGATAACAAGGTGGACGACTTGGTTACCTATGGAAGGATAGCAACCTATAAGGGACTTCCAAAATATACCCGGAGGTACGTGGAAGCGCAGTCCCTAGTAGTGTTGTCTAATGTGTCTTGTACGATAGGAAGTATTATGATATACTTTTTATATGTGGAGTTCCATCTGATATACCCAATGGTACGTGGAGAACAATTCAATATACTTACATACATGGAATACCGACTACCCCTAGAATGTAACACGGACAAATAACAACAACTCCTATGTTTAAAGATGTCAAAACACATCTCTAGTCTAGACCCCTATGTGTATCATTAATTTTCCAAATGCTCCTTAGGTTAATTGAATCAATTTTAAAGTTGATCTTCAATTATGTTACAATTTCAAGGCTCACAGTATGAATTTAACTGAATTCCTTATAATGCAACTAACATGACGAAACAAACTCTTTCATTTCGATGAAGATTTATCTACACGAAGGAAGAAACAAACAATGATGTGACAATCAAAGGTGCAGCAAGCAAGAGCTTACTAAGCATATCTTTCAATGTACTATTCTAATTCAACTTGAAAACCTTAAAATATGTCAAACCATGTAATGTAATCTATGCATAATTCCCTGGAAAACTATGCAAATGTAATCTATAAACAATTTCCTTTCCTGTTGTGAAAATGAGAATTCTAGCTATCCAAATGTAATCTATGTAAGAGAATTCTTCAAAAGAACACAAGATGATTCCAAATCAACGAAAGAATCAATATAATAAGGCTACTTATGAATAGTAGTAACTTCCTTCACTGATGCAATGAAAGAACCAATCAAGTGTAAGTAAAGGAAACTCTCAATGAAATCAAATGTAATCTAAGATTTCATTAACGGAGAAATCAAACTGAAAAATGGGTGAAAATTACAAAGATCCAAAAGAGATTTCACTCAAAGGAAATTAACACTCATACACAATTCAACCTTGAGCGGGGAATTTTTTGCAAAAATGCAAGCAAAAACACTCAAAAATGGTTAAGAAATGAAAATTTTCTTTTCTTTTCCTTTTCAATTTCAAATTCAATGAAAATGAAAATGAAGTTAGATCAATGACTGAAAGAAATCACACAGACTACAACTGTAATATGAAAATACTTTTTATCAAAACAACAATCAAGCTCAAGCGTCTACAACCTTAATGACAAGAAGAAAGAAAAAATAAACAAACTCTCATCAAGGGCAAAGAAATCCAAATGTAAGCACAATGATGGCTTTACAGAGACATAGACAAGTTAAGGGACTCAAGAAAACCTTTTGGATCATATCAAAACTCAGAGCAAGAGGTTAAAATGCAATCATTTTGCATCTCACGGGACCATCATATGTGCAGAATGGGTATCAGTGCGAACCATCGCACTTACAGAAAGGAAAAATTGCATTGGATGGTTCTGTCTCATAATAGAGTGTGCGCTAGGGCTAATTTTCTCAAAATATGACGCAAAAAACCTACCAAGATTATTATTATGTTTTCTTAAGTCCAATTACCATCTGAAAGAGTCAATTCAAGTCACTTTGAAAGGTTAAAAATACATAGACCAAGGAAACCACTAAAGGGAAATCACATTCCCTAGTGGAGTCGCCAAGTTGTTATGAGGAAAATTATATTTTGCAAACAAAAAGGAACACCCTAGATCTAGTGTCTTGATCTAGAAACAACAGGTGAAAAAATATATATTTTCTCCTTAGAGAAATTAGAGTACAGAAGTAAGACCTACATGGCATCTGTAGTAAGCCCTCCTCTTCTCCTTGCTTGTAAGCTCCAACTCTAGCTCTAAGTGTTATAAATGGAACCTGTAAAATAACTAAAACAAGCAAAGAGAACTACAATATCCACATAGCATAAACTAATTTTTCTAATCAATGAGTCAAAAGGAATTGACATATATAAGTATCAACATGATACACGTATAGGAAAACAATGTTTTTTATATTAATAAATGAGGAGAGAGTTACAACCATTTATAGATGTTTGACTTTGTAGATGTCTCCCCAAATATCTTGTCCTTCCTTTCCACAGTTTCAAACTTTCAACCTCCACCCTATTGCATCAATGGATGATAATTCATTAAGCTCAAAGTAGCAGCATTAGGGCACTAGTAATCTAAAAAATCCAACCTTCAACTTTTATGGGAGGTAGTGAATTTATAGGGTAAAAGTGGTAGTTTAGGATATACCAATATAGGCTTGAGATCCAAATATGAAGGAGGATAAGTGATAAGACCTCTAGAGTAGGAATTCGAGATCTCTATCAATGGTAAGTGGTTAAAACCACATTAGAAACTTCTGGAAGGGGAAGTTTCATACATATTTTTTATATTTCCCAAAATTCTAGAACATCGCACATACAAAGTAGAGCAACCTGCACTGGTCAATGCAAGTACTTATTTATTGTTGAAAATGCGACAAGATGATGGAGCTTAGTGAAAAGAAGTTGCCTTCACTAAGTGGGCCCGCAGGCTATTTTTGGCGCAAAGTCTATTTTTAGACATATGGATCATGGTCTATGAGTTGTAGGACTCTATTTATGGATGATTGGTCATGTTGGTAAAAATAGATGGACCTCTATTTTTAGAAATATGGGCGGAGTCTATTTTTAGACTGCGAGTCTAAATATAGAACAGTGGAATATTTATTAGCTCTTAATAATATTTGGACTATAAACATTATCTTATCCTCTTGCAGCACTTCAGTTCGAGCTACGGATGTGGCACATGCAACTGCCAGAAGGAAATACGCTATTCTTATGAGTTAGTTGAGCTATTGCATGAAGGACTTCAGTTATAACTCAAGTGATTGAGTTTGGTGGAGTTGAATGAGGAGTTGATGGAGTTGTGTTCAGTTTGACTTAGTTGAACTAGTTGTATTTAGTCTAACTAACAAATACACTAGTGATGAGTGGTGTGAATTAATTATTAATCAATTCACTAATTATTAACTCATAAATCAACTAAAGAATACATCAGTTAACTCAGTGCATGGACAGTTCAGTGGAGACAAGTGTTAGAGATGAGTGAAAGGGAAAGACAACTGTCAGTTGTGACTATAGTTTTGCATGAGATTCACACAATCAGTGGATTGAGATTGCCAATGAGGATTGCGTAGTGCAACACAAGGGAAATACGAGTTTGGATCAGCCATTCTCAATCTATTCTCATGCAGGATTGCGCAGTGGAGGCAAGCAAGCAGCAGAGGAGATTTGAGCCTGTGATTGATTCAGATCTGAGCTAGTTTGTGTGTAACAGGTGGAGATAGTATTGAGTACTTGCGAGGAGTATTGTACTATGTATTGTTACATGTTCTAAATCAATATAATATATAGAAAGTTGGGGGTTTTCAACTGTATGCTTTCCCCGTGATATACTGTGTTGATATGCGTGATTGATGTTTCAATGTGCGTATGTGATTGTTTCTTAATACCGCAAAATTGATTGTTATGCTTCTTAACCTGCAAAAGATACCCAAATACAGAATATGCAAAGAAAAGAGACCAAGAACACAGAATGGCAATGACTTTATTATTCAGAGAGAAATGTTCACTTCTTGTTATGCTTCTTAACCTGCAAAAGATACCCAAATATAGAATATGCGAAGAAAAGAGACCGAGAACACAGAATGGCAATGACTTTATTATTCAGAGAGAAATGTTCACTTGCCTCTTCGAGGGGGCAAGCTCCAATAGAGCAGAGCTTGATTACAAAAATAAGACACGATGCTCCCCGCAGGGAGTTACTATCCTTTATATATGACTCCTACAAGTAATACCACGGGTCAATACCGCTTATTACTAATACCATCTATCTAATACTACGGCCCATTTGCAACTAACTGTGGTTCCTTTATT